>PVLD010006614.1:0-99028 GCA_004027595.1 Dinomys branickii | reverse complement strand
GATCTGTGAGGTATGTTAACGGTAGTTTGATGGGAATTGCATTGAATCTGTACAACAGTTTTGGTAGTATGGCCATTTTTACAATGTTAGTTCTTCCTAACCATGAGCATGGTATGTTTTTCCATTTATTGAAGTCCTCTTCAATCTCCTTTTTCAGAGTACTGTAGTTTTCACTGAATAAATCTTTCACATTCTTTATCTGTTAATGAGCACCTACATTGTTTCCATAATTTACTTCGCTATTGCAAATTGTAATGTTGTATATATGAGTATGCATGTGTCACTGCAATAGGACAATTTAATTCTTTTAGGATGCTATGCAAGAGAGGTATAGCTAGGTCAAATGGAATTGCTATCTTTAGTTTTGGGGGAATTTCATAGTGGGTATACTAGTTTACATTCCGACCCACAGTGTAGAAGCGTTCCTTATCCCCTACAAACCCACCAACACCTGTTGTTCTCTGAGTCCTTGAGGACAGCCATTCTTGCTGGAATAAGATGCAACCTCAGTGTTGCTCTGATTGCATTTCCCTAAGTGCCATCTTTTCATGTACTTACTGGCCATTGTACTTCTCCTTTTGAGAAGTGTCTGTTCATTTCACGTGCCCTTTTTTTTTTTTTTTTTTTTTTTTGCGGTACTGGGGATCGAACTCAGCACCCTGCGCTTGCTAGGCAAGCGCTTATTCCACTGAGCTATATCCCCAGCCCCATCACGTGCCCTTTTTTGACTGCATCTTTTTTTTTTAATTTTTAGAAACTTTACAATCCAGCTGTTAAATTCAGTAATCAAAAGATTTTCAGGGAAGTGAAACTATTGCGTATGATATTATGATGGGGGATACATTTGCCCAAACCCCTGGGATACGCTGGCTCAATAAAACCACAAGTAAACCCCAATGGAGATGGCGTGCTCTGAGTGGCTATGATGTGTCAGTGTAGGTTCACCAAGCATAGCAAATGTGCTTCACAGACAGGAGATGGTAGTAAGGCATGCAGAGACACACGTGTCAAAGCAGGGAGTTGCTGAACATTGTACCTTACCTCAATTTTGCTGTGCATCAAAACTGCTCTAAAAACAAATTTTTAAAATAACTTAAATAAATCAATGAAATAAATAAAGAGTTTCAAATGTACTTTGACAAACTACACTAAATAAAAGTGAACCTTTATAACAATAACAAATAATACCATGGCACTTCTCTGCATACAACTACTATACTTGGAAACACACTTTGAATTCCTTTCCATGAAAAAAGCATTCCTTACCATGACCTGGTCCACAGTTCTGCCCTCATGACTTGATCTCCTATTACTTACTTTATTAGCATATAAAACTCATAAAGAAAGTGATTGTTGTCCTTTTTGTTTACTTTCGTATCATAGGTACATAGACAAGGATATCTAGTACACAACAGAAATGTAGTGAATTTTTTTTTTTTGGTGGTACTGGGGATCGAACTCAGGACCCTGCGCTTGCTAGGCAAGAGCTTATTCCACTGAGCTATATCCCCAGCCCTGTAGTGAATTTTTGTTGAATTCAATTCTCATCATCCCCATTTCCTGATGCCTTCTTCTCTGGCTGATGACATTCTCCGAGTCTGACTCTGACATTATTTTCCACTCCACTTCCCTTTCTAACAGGGGGTTGACTTGACTTCTTTCCCACCAGAATAAACCTGGGGCCAGCACACAGGAGATGCTATGCGACCTCCAAGGTGGAGTAACTAGAAACTCTGACACTTCTTCCTGGTTTTCTTCAACTGTCACCACACTGCCAGGAAGCTGGAGGAGCAGAGCAGAAGCCCATATGCCAAGGAAGGGGCACCACGGACCACAGTCCCAGAGGTTCTCTGAATGAGGGAAGAAGGCATCCTGTCAATGCTCCAACCCTCAATGCCACCCAACTAATTCCTAGGAAGGCAGAGATGAGTCACTGCCCACTAAATCCCACCCAAACTGCAGACTTGCAAACAAACAACTTTTGTCACTAAGACTTGAGGAATTTGGGTACATTCTACCTTCCATTTCTTCCCACACGTAGGACTCCTCTACCACTTTCAGTTTTGTGTACCTCGAATTTTCTCCACTCCTACTCACTTGTTTTGTGTCTTCATTCTATGCAAGTCTCTGGTAAAGAGACACTTTCTCTTTCAGAGATGGGGTTTAGCTGTGTGCTACCAAAAACAACTTATTAACCACAGTTGTAAGAACAAAATATGGTTTATCCTGACATATACAGAGAAATCCAAAACAGTCAGAAATGGACATTTGTTCAACACTTCAAAGTTACCGAGGTAAAAGCTCTTTTTGTTGTTTTTAATTGTTGCTATCCCTTCTTCTATAAGGAAGCCAGGAAAAGGATGAAAGTTTCCATGTCAACAGAATCAGATGCCATTAAATAAATAATTATTTTACAATTCCATACAGTGAATTCTATTTTCATTATATTAGTACAGATTTGTCATGAGGTCACTCCTAACTATAATGAAAGACTATATTTTTATTTTATTTTATTTTTGTGGTACTGGGGATCGAACTCAGGACCCTGCGCTTGCTAGGCAAGCACTTATTCCATTGAGCTATATCCCCAGCCCCTAAGACTATATTTTTAAAAACAGTATTAAACATTGTTTATATTGACTATATGTTTAAAAGACAATATTTTGGGTATGCTGAGTTGAATAAAGTATAATATTAAAATTTTAAGAGTTAAATTATGTAAATATACAAGTGCATTAATTACATTCAAAACAAAGTTGTTAAATGTTCAAAACTCATCACATTCAAATTAGTTCATTACATTTTACAATCATCTGTGCTGCTGAGTCACCTGCAGTTGTGTGGAGGAAACACTGCTCACTGATTCACAAGCAGCAGCTCCCCAGTGGCGGCCTAAAACCAACCTTGGGGAGAGCACTGTGCTTACACCACGGAAACAACACATGCTCTAAAGCCAGGGCTTTTCTTCCCGAGAACAGGCTGCTAAATGTTTACTGGGAACTCAGTAGAAAGAAGTAAACTTCAAAGACAAGGGAAAATGGGAAACTGTATTGGGCTTGGGAAGGAACTTGCGGGGGGGGGGGGGTGAGTAGAGGGAGGCAGAGAGGGAAGAGTGGGGAGGGGAGTTGTTGGAGGGGAGGGAAGGGAGCCCAAGGAAGACAAAGGAAGAGGGGAAAGACAAGAAGGGAGAGAACGAGAAAGGGGAATTATCCATTTACTGAGTAGTCCTGGAGGGAAACAATGGCTCCATATAAGCATGAACAAATTATTTCAGGTAACGAATATTTAAACTCTTTGCTTGAGACTCTGTAAATGAATTACTCATGTGCCTACTTCCTGCAGCAGAAGATTCCAACATAACCCAGCATTTCCTTAGTGACTAGGTCACCTGTGACCAGATGTCCCACTGCACGGCACTGCGGTGACCCCCTCCAGCTACTGTCATACATGGAGCTCTTTTTGCCTTATATAAAATGGCTCCAGTCTTCTGAGCTTTTTATAGATCCTGTCTCTTCCCCGGCTGTCAGCTGTCATGTCTAGATGTTTTCCCAGTGCTTACATCCAGCAGTCTAGTTTACTGCTTCCAAGTCACAGCGAACTAAGAAGCCAGAAAAACAAACTTGTTAGAATTGTGTCTAAAACAGTAGTAAACATGTCCTCAATGCCTGCCTAAGGCTCTGGACACTAAATAAAGAATATGACAACTCTAGAATCTCTCTCAGTTCTCAGAGTTACTCCTGCTCTCTTTTATGTTCTCTACTGGGTTCTAAATGACCAATGTTACAAAATTAGTGGCTTCTGGAGAGGTGAGCTTTGACTAACTAACATTTCATGGAAACAAACTAAACAATAAAGAAAGTGGAAATTACATTAACTAAAGAAAGAAAGTCAGTGTCCTGTCATGTAAATCATAGTCATTGGCAGCGGAGACTGTGTTCCCTTAGGAATCTATTTCCTTTCCCTGAGGATGACCCAGCTCCATGGCTGCCTCTCCTAGTGTCCACAAGAGGCTTTGGAGCAGCTGCAGCTGGCAAGCTGTAACAGGTAGAGGTGGACAGGAAGTGCTGTGGGATGCAGCAACCTTCCAAGAGCCCCAGTAATGGCATCTACTCCTCCTCTCCTCATTCATATATCTGGAAAGTGGAGGAATCAGAGAAGACCTGGAACATGAACCCAGGGCCTGGTATAACTTAGCAAGATGGTGGACACTGGAGCAGCCTCTAATGGACAGTTTCTAAGGTACAACTTAGCAAGATGGCGGACACAGGAGCAGACGCTAACGAACAGTTACTAAGAGCAACAGCAGCATTCAACCCATGACCCACTTGACGTGCAATCTGATATAATGCCTGACACTTCCTGAGTACACATTAACCACCAAAAGATGCAGCTGTCTATGGCACTAAAGTTTGAAAATAGGAAGAATATTTAATTCCTTACTAAAGTCACTGCACGAAACATTGTGTTTTAAAAAGGACTCTTTTCTTTGTTTATTTTTAAATGATCATAGCAAAATAAAAATCCAATTCTTGGCCTGCTGCCTGTTTACCCAGGTTGTCACACAAAACATTTTAAATAACTATAATTGACAAAGCTATCTCAGAAATGAAAGAAAATTCCTCAAATTACTCTCCCCATGTCAAGTGTTTTAACTTGTAAAGAAAGAAAGAGCAAATGTTCTAAAATTAAAAGTAGAAAATCTGGAAGAAATCTCATTGTTTCAATTAAACTTTATTCCTGGCCCATAATAAATGCCTATCAGATGGCTTGATGGATACTTGATTGAGACACAGCACCACTAACTGGAACGTCTGAGGTCAGCTGACCTTCCTGGAGCTTTGACCAACAAGACTGGTCCAAAATTATATTTGGGCCTCTCAAAGAAATATAATTACTAGTCACATAAATTCTGCTCTAAAATGAAATTTGAGTGTATTCTCTTTTAACTTAGTCCTTCTGACAAAGGACTTATACCTTAACAATAATTTCAGACCTGTCTGTCAATCAGTGATATTTATTGAGCATTTACAGTATGTGGGCCATTGTGCCATAGAGAGCAAGTTTAGTGAACAAGAGAGAGAGGCCCTGCACAATATTAAAATCTACTCACTAGAACCTATCCAGACACACACATGTAAGATCATCCGTCTTAGGCAATTCAGATTGCTGGAACAGAATGTCACAGATAGAACAAAAATTTATTATTAAACAGCAGAAACTTATTTCTCGTGGTTCTGGAGGCTGGCAAGTCTAAGGTTAAGGAGTTAGCAGGTCCCATGTCTGTTGAGGGCCCACTTTCTGGTTCTTAGAGGGTCCCTTCTTCTTGTATCCTCACATGATAGAGAGCAAAGAGGGACAGACCTCTTTTATGGCTTCTAAAGATACTAACCCCATTCATGAATGTTCCACCTTTATGAACTCATCATTCCAAAGGTCCTACCTCCAAATATCATCACTCTGGGAGTGAGACTTGCAACACATGACTGTGCGGACACAAATATTCAGCCCTCCCATTTTATGTTTAATAACATCATATGCACTACAATATCCTCCTGATGTGGACTCCAATGCAATGGCAGCAGATGAGCTTTTTCAATGCATAGTGCTGCTTCAACTGGATGACCAAGAGGAAATAATGAACTTCAATTCATATATTACAGCACACATGAAAACGTTTCCTATGGGTACAGATCTAAACATAGAACGTATGGTAAAACAACGGGGCTTAGAAAAGACAACCCAGGAGAAAATTTTCATGACCTTGGAGCAGACAAGGATTTCTTAGACAGATATAAAATGAATGAACCAACTATACAGGAAAAAGTTGATAAACTGGACAATATTAAGAACTTCTGACCAATTTTGCACACTTGAATCTGATAATCAGAATGACTGATCTGAAAACAATATGCAGTATAGGAACCGCTGTTGAACTTCCACCGTCTTGTATAGTGAAGCTCTGCATCATTTCCAATGTTTCTTTTTTATTTCTTGTTACTGTCTTTGATTGTTTGATCAATCTTACATTCTTACATCTGGTGGACTGGGCAACTTCTCTGAAGATAACAATATGTAATGTAGCAACCATTGTTAATTCCTGTCATCTTATTTTGAGATCATGTACCATTTTTGTTTTGGTGTGGTTTTGACTTTGTCTTCATTGTTGCTTTGTTAGCCTTAAAATTTTAAAATAAAAGAACTTCAGTTCATCAAAGGTACCATTGAATGAGGGAAAAGGAAACTCACAAGTCAAAGGGAATATTTACAACACTTATTTCTGACAAATGCTTTATACCTGGGATATATAAAAAGCAGGCCAGGATATACCGACAGACAATGCTAACCTGAAGTTGTCTTTTCTCTTTGTGAAATGAACACTCAAGAGACCAATAAAAATATGAGAAGGGGGCTGAACTTCTAAGTTCAGGGGAAACTCTGCCAGACGCCAGCACCATGCTCTTGGAATGCTCAGCCTCCAGAACCTTGCATGAAATAAACTTCTACCATTTGCAAATTACCCGGTCTTTGGTATTCTGTTATAGCAGCAGACAACAGACTTAAAACACTCTCTCATCTTTTCCATGACTAAAAAGAAGAGTGGGATATGCATACCTACTCCTCCTGAAGAATAACTTTAGGGTTCTCCTCTTATAAAAGAAATACACATTTATTGGACAAAACAGATAAAATAAAAATTATCTGTACTGGCACTAAAACAGTACTATTTATTTATTATGTATTGCTCCAGTACCTTCTCTAGGCACACATAAAAGAATATTCTATGAAGAAATATTTTTATTCAGAATGCAAGTTATCACTTAATTCAAATGTTATGTAGTTCATGTTATAAGACACTAAGTCTCTTGAATAGGAAGATTTTTCATTGAGATATTCATTAGATAGTCTATACTCTTAAAACCTGGTATGTGACCAAAAGTTGCAAGAAAGGCAGAAACCCTACCCCCCAAAAGTTCAAAAAGCCTCATAGACCACCTACCCTCATTTTAATAGAAGAACACACCTTTAATTTGAATATATGTGTTGAGGCAGAATTAGTTATGGCAAAAGGATAGTAGATTTTGCTAATGGTTTTTCCTGGGATGGTTTTTAACATTATGAATCATCAAAGCATCCTTGAGCATCCTAGGTCATTTAAAGGAGGAAATTAAAGTCACCCAAGAATGATGCCATGGACCACTCTAGGAATACGAGGGAATTGGAGGCAGGGTGGCCACTTCATCCTTCCAGGAAACCTAACTCCTCACCCCAGCAAGATGAAAGGGTTGACCTTACAAGGCTATGCCCCCAATGGGGCATGAAGAACAGAGATAGTAACCAACAAAGATCTCTAAAATGAGGCAAGCTGTTTTCCACCATCAGTAAAAAGCCCAATGTAAGAACCTGCTGGTCATGATATTGTAAAGTAGGGCCAAAGGGAAGAAGATACAATCCTGGATTCCTAGAGAAGACTGTAGTTCTAGTCTAACCCACCACTCCTGGCACCCTTGGAGCCCAGAGACATGTGGGTAGATGCCTTAGTTATGACGAATCCCATTATACTAAATGTTCTATATGTTATCTGTATATCATTCTTTTCCTCCTTCACAGTTTATAGTAAGATGTTAGTAATAAACTAGTTCCTAGTTTTGTTTTTATTTAAACAGAAGAGGTAGCCCAGCTTTGGACAGTTCATGCATCACATGAAATACAGCCTACCATCCAACCCTCTCGAAGTTTATCATGGTGACCTTTCAGATCCTTGAGGCGTGGCCAGCAGCTAAATACTTTCAGAGTCTCGGGCTAGATTTGGTGATGGCCTATTTATCTACATGCAGACAGGCTTTTGTTAGCTAAATACCTATCCATGCAAACCGCTCTGGCAAAAGTTACTGAACGCTGAACCTCCTGGGGTGTGATGAAGAAATGGAATATTTTAGCCCAACAAAAGGCACTTGTCTACCAGATGCAGTACATGTTGGGTTTTTTCTGTTTGAGTTTTAATATTTGTAGGGTGTTTTCACTACAGCAAGCATAATCATGTTTTAGCACTAAATCAATGACTCATTTTCTTTTGACTTGTCAGAGAACTGCCACACCCCACTGGAAACATGAAAAAAGCAAGCTGACTAATTAGAATTGTTGTGCAGAGTATTTAACTCCAAGGACTAGGCAAAGGAGCCATCCTTGCTAGTCTGAGAACTCAGCACCTCACCTCCTTGGCTTGAAACAGATTTTTATTCCATTAATATTAGAAGAAATGAATGCAGCTGCACTAGTGACACATAAAATATAAGAGAAAGGTATCACATATCACCTGCCATTGCAGCAGAAAACTCAAGCAAAAACATCCTTTACCACATGGAAAGCAAGTTGTTAAGGTTTTTTTACATAGTATTTAAAAAAATGATTACTTTGCTTCTATCATGTCATAGCAAACATCCACTGTCTTCAGATACGAAGGATAAAGCACACACTGTTTGCCTGGTGACTTACTTAAAGTGAGCTTCCAGAGACTGGAAGCTTAGTGGTAGAATGCCGGTTTAACATGCTTGTGACCCTGGTTTCAATCTCAGACACTACCGAAACAATACAATGAACTTCTAACTTGTAACCTCAAAAGAAGTGGAGCATGGAGCCCATTTCATCCAAGGGGATAGACGAAGTGCGTAAGTATCCATTACTAGCTGCTCACGAAAACCTGGCAATCAAAGAAATAAGCAGCAGGGCCTCTGCAATATATGATCGGGAGCTATTGGATTGGAATTTTTTAAAGAAACTTCTGAAATGGCCCACCTAAGAAATAACTGAATCTTATCAATGGGTCAGGTAAGATAAAGCATAATGAAAGATGTATCAAATAGAGTAAGTAGAAAAGACAGGCCCAGTAGATGAGTCACACAAGGTGGCATACGTGAAACAGTTGGGCCAGGAGGGTGAGATGCGTTCCCAGCCTCCAGCAGCCGCCCTTCCCCTGTATTTCCCTCCTCTCCTGGGCAGTTTATATTTGAGCATGTTCCCAAGCCCCCGTGAACTTCCATTTCCATATTTTTAAAGTGGAACAACATCACACAATTTTTGTGAGGGTTCAATGTGATTACCTGGTGGCAGTTTCTGATTCTATCATTATACAAAATAAACAAATATTATAAACTTTCTGCTCTCTACTTCCTACCAAAATTGTCCATAAAAAAACCTTAATTTTTCTAACCCACCATGTTAGTTCTAAAACTAACTATAAAGTGACATTCCAGGAATAAATTTCCTGGTGAAAATTAATCTCTTTAATACGGATTTATTCATGCTCTTATTCAGGTTAATTTGTACATTTCACCTTTTAAAATTTTATTCCTTAAAGCTGCTGTGATTTTCTCTTTTTGATATTCATTTTATATCCCAACTCAAACTTCTCTCAAGTGAAAACAAACACCACCATTAATTCATTAGGAGCTGCCAAGATAAAGGACAAATGAGAGAAATAGAAGAAGCCTACTCAAACAGCCAACATTACAAGTTACAGGCCCAAAATTTTAAAATCTAATGCTACAGTTCTTCTTAAAGGTTAATCCAATTAAATGTAAAAAGTAAAAAAGAGGTAAGATGAGTCTAAGTATCTGCACTGTCATATTTCAAATTAAATTTGAACTCCAATAGTTGAAGGAAGTTTTAGAGAAGAGGAAGGTGATTTTCTTAAAAAGGATTCCCAGTCTTGTCCTTGAATACTACTGCAGTCCTGTCACACAAGCCCTCACGCCCAGTGACGGATGGCCTCACTCCCACCCTGGCTAGAGGTAGATGTACCAATTAGATGGCCCTTTGGTGAACTAGTCCAATTCCTGTCTTGAGCTTCCCTTCTGTTAGTATATTTGTGTTAGTGTATTTATTGATACATTCATTTAGAGGGCATGGCTGTGTACTTCCTTTATTCAAAACCTGTTTTTTGGAGAAAATATGACAAATTCATTGACATTGATAAGTATCTTATATCAAATTCATTGATACATTGACAAGTATTTTTCCCTACCAAAGGGAAAGATACTTCTATTTCCTTCTTTCAGTATCACATACTCTTTAATAAACTACCTTTCTCTAATACATAACTAGCTTTTTCATACCAACTCTAAAGATTGAGCTAAAGCCCTAGATCTCCCCTGTTTTTAGATTTAAAAAAAGAAACTGACAAAAGTGCCCTATGGTGCAAAGGACTTGCCAAGGTCACCTAGTTAGTAAGGAGCATCCAGGCAAGAACAGAGCTGGACGGGACCGCGCCCTTCCTGCCGCCCTGAGTGGGAAACAGCTGGCACAATCTCGTCTCATAGACGCCAACAAGGTTCCCCCACAGCTCACAGTAATACATCTGCTCTGGCTCATTCATTCTTGAAGTTTAGCTGTTAAGAGATTATTTTCTCTTACTTTAGACCTCACACTTCTGTTAAAATGAGAAGTTGGCTTTAGTCATTTACATTATAATGTCAACGAATTTGTCATATCCTCTCCAAAAAACAGGCTTTGAGTAAAGGAAGCATACAGCCATACCCTTTAAATGAATGTATCAAATACACTAGCATAAGCGGGAGCATAGTCCCTACACTTGGAGTGCTTTCAGCCATACAGCTTCCTCCCTTCCTCTCCTATCACAGGCAGGATTCTTTTTCTTTTGCCATTTCTTCCTTCACAAGGTTTAAAAGAATGCAGACTTACTTATGTAAGTCTCAGCTGAATGAACATATGAATGAATGAATGAGTGCACCCGCCCCCCACAGCTCATTACACAGATTGCCCTAACGTGTCTTTCCAAAAGGTAAAGTCCTACATTGATCATTTTTCCCATATCATAAAACAATGATTTAGAAACTAATTCACACCCTGGTCTCTCCTTTTTTCTAAGCTTTACTCCATGGAACAGATTTCCAAATTGCTAGGGCTGACTAAGAAAAACCTGGAGAGAATTTATTGGCCTGAACTTTGAAGCAGAGGCAGAAATCTGGGCTTTCATTCCTTGATAAAACAATGATTTAGAAACTAATTCACACCCTGGTCTCTCCTTTTTTCTAAGCTTTACTCCATGGAACAGATTTCCAAATTGCTAGGGCTGACTAAGAAAAACCTGGAGAGAATTTATTGGCCTAAACTTTGAAGCAGAGGCAGAAATCTGGGCTTTCATTCCTTGTTCTAGTGAGACTTGTGTGAGCTTGTCACCCTAAATCTTATCTAAAGATGGAAAAACACTCACCACTTCATAGCACGAGCAAGCATTTCCACTCTGAGAGAAATGAACAATTCCCGTGCAATACAGCCATGTTGTTGTAAAGCAGAAAATTTAAAATTAGAGGAAAGAATGGCAGTAGCCTATGATTGCTTCTTTTGAAGACTTTCATCACCCATGCATCTGTACCTTATTTCATGACAACTTCCCTTTAGCTCTCAGTTCAAAGAATAGTTATAATTCATAACCATCAAAAAGAACTGTAACTTCAGGTTGACAGTGAAAATGAGTTTCAGTGCAGGCATTTACAGGAATTTACAGTATGTATTTCTAGAATGTGATCACTTAACTCCAAAATACTGCCACTGACCTAAAGGACCAGTTTCTGTTTTACTCACTTGACAGTCAGATAGGGACTTTCTTGGTCAGCTCAGACTGCTATAATAGAACACTGCAGACTATACTTAACAAACATTTACTTCTCATAGTACTGCAGGTTACCAGTCCAAGGTCAGGGTGCCAGTATCTGGATTGTATATGGCTAACTTCTTGCTATGTCTTCCTACATCAGGAGGAAAGAGCTGTGATGCCTTCATCCCCTTATAAGGGCCATAAATCCATCATGGGGAGGTCTCCTCTCATGACTTGATCTATATTAATCTCTTCCCCAAAACCCTACTTCCAGGTACCATCATCCAGGAGATTAGAGTCTCAACCTATGAATTTTGGGGCAACAGAAAGAGTGAATAGCAGAATACCCAACAGCAACCATGACTGAGTCACTGGGGCGGCAAAAAGGCCCAAGATTAGTCTCTCAAGAGGGTGCAGAGAGGGTGGGAGACAAGAGAGCAGAAAAGCGACCCTAGGAAGGCTTGTCAGCCCGTGGGGAGATAGGGCATAGTCTTGGTGGAGGAGATGCCACCCAGGGCCAGCATGGAAACCAGGTGAGAGGCGGACAGGTAAGGGGTAAGTCGTGGAGAGAAACGTTTCTGGCCAAGTGGATATTGCTGACTCCCATCATGGCCTCAGTTAAGAACTCAAGAAGCAGATGGGGCTACTGAACTTAAGAAGCAGATGACTCCAGTGCAGTGGTGGTGCACCTATGGCACATGTGCCTCAGCAGTCACACAGAGCCCTCTCTGTCAGCATGCAAGCCACGTAACCCCAGCAGTGGAGCACTGGATGACCATTGTTTTCTTCTAAATTAAAACCACGGTGTTCAGGTTTCATGACACTCAGCACTTTTCAATAAATAAGTGGCTTCTGGGCTGCACTTTGTCTCTAGAAGAGTCACCATCACTACTCTACAGAGATGTGGGCAGGGCAGACCCCGGGGCCCTGGTGGCCTGCTATGGTATGCACACTCTTTTCTAAAGCCTGGGGGGATTAAAAGATTCCATTTGGAATTTAGAAAACATTCAAGCAGCTGCATGTGGAGGTGGCTTTCCTGGTGCACTGTGACAAGAAGTGAGAAGTGAGGGCAGAAGAGGTCCTACCCCAAGAACTAGGGTGTGTGGCCTCTGGCCCTCAGTTTCACCAACTACTCTCCAAACTTACTACAAGGGTTCAACAAGAGTTCAGCAAGGTGAGGTGTACAGTTAGGACTTAATACACGCAGTTGTCAAGAGCACACAGTTGTCAAGAGCAACGGTACCATCGTGGCTAAGTGACTTTATAATCAGTATAACCTTGGACAAGGAAAAGTGACAACTTCTCTGGCCTCAGTTTCTTCATCTACAAAATAACAGCAGTCACCACAGAGTTACTATGAGGATTGCTGGCACGAGATAGACTAGAAAACTCATCTGACCACCTGAGAGCTGAATCTGTCACAGAAGTAGCAGTAACTGCAGCGACAATAACAGAGACTACCAGTCATATGAGCAATTTGAGGGAAACTAGACTCAGGTGGCCATTCCTGCAATCCAGATTACACGGGGCTAGACTAAAGCAGTGGCCAGAAGACATCAAGGAATCACAGACTTCAGAGCTCTGAGGAACAAGCGTCAACAAGATTTTGTGACTACTGGGTGTAACGCATAGTGTGAGGCAAGAAATAAGAAAGTCACAGAATATTCTGCTAAAGCAGCTGTGGACAGCAGCACTTGCCACCCAGAGAGGGAAGTGAGGAAAAGCAAGTTTGCAGAGAAGGCCCTCACCCTCAGACCAGTTGACTCGGGGCATCATCTATTCTTCAAAGTATGCTGCATATGTCTGGCACCCAGAAAACACACCAGGTTAAAAATACAGATTTACAAGTTGTCAGCAGATGGACATCAAATGAAGCCATGGGAATGTCTTCACATCACTCAGGAAGAGCACTCAAAGTGAAAGAAGCAGAGAAAACGGGGGAGTGGGAACCTGAAGACAGATCCAGGGAGCCCTCAGCATTGATGAAACAGACAAACAAAACAAAACAAACAGATGCTGGCGAGCAGCCTGAACAAAGGGACAAGAGAGCCAGGAGACAGGCCTGCTTCAGAGGCAAGGGACAGGAGCCTCAGAAGGCAACTGTGAGCTGCCTTGTGCTAAAGGAGATCAAGTCATAGATTGAGAAGCAAAGTTCTCAGGTCAGCCCAGGTGGGAGCTGGCATCAAAGTACGGTTGATAAATAAAGGTGAGTGTCTTGAGTGAAGAAAGATCTTTTGGAAAATCAGTAAGGGAAGCAGTAAGGTGGGGAGACAGCTAGGGGCGCATGATAGAGGAAGAGAAGTATGTTCTGTGGTAGTGATCCACAATGGTGGCCATTGCTTTTAGCAGAAGACAAAGCCCAGCTCACACATACGTGGAACTGAGAGCTCAGTAGAAGGGGAGGTTGAAAATACAGCCAAGAAGGAGCGTAGTCAATGGAAGGGGGCTCCTGGGGGGAGCTGGTCGGGCTTGGGTCGGAGGAGGCTGTGTGGCCACCAGCTAAGACAGCGCCAGCTGGGAAGAGGGGAGGTAACAGAAAAGTGCCTCAAATAGACAGGTGGAGGTTTGAAGTAGCCAAGGGCAGGAAATGAGGACAGAAAGAGGGCTATGGCTTGTTGACTGTAGCCAATAAACTACAAAATATAATCCTGCATGCTAAGCACAGGCCACCTGGAAAACAAAACAGACCTCCTTCCTCCACTAAATTGACAGTGAAGACTTCTTGGGGAAGAGCTCAGGACTAATCAAGGCTGCATCGCAAAGTCGGTAGGAAGACAGAAGACTCCAGAAGCAATCTGGCATCAGAGGTGAGCGTGGGAAGCAGAACTAGTGTGGCAGAAACACCTTAGAGCAAAGGCAAAGGGGCTCAAGGGGGACTGGATTTCCAAAAGCATCCTCTCAAACTAATCTGAAAACCCAGGTAGCTACTACTACCACCTTTAAACTCCTATTTAGAGCAGTGTAGCTGTATTTTTCAACACTACTGAAATGAAACAGCAATAATGCAAAAGTATGATACAGGTTATAATCACAAAACAACAGACTGATTTTTCTCTAACCACATCTGTGGTAAAGGAATATCAACTAATTTAGATAGGAAAATATCAATGACTTTGAAAACATTTTCTGAAGACTGATCCTTTTTCATTCATCTAAACAAATCCCTAAAGGTTGAAGAATTGTGCTTTCCTAGAGCACACACAATAAAAATGTGTCTTCATATTGTTAAATAGAACGAAACATTTAAGGTGAGGAAGGCTGTAAGAGAAGGGGAAACAATTTAGCCACTATTTGGCCAAGTTCAAGTTCAAAGACACAGTAACACCTCTGATGACAAAGGCTAGCACCTAATAAATACCAGTACTTTGTTTTCTCCCCCCTACTTTGCCTTCCCACATAACACAGAATAACCAACAATTAATGGCTAGGTATGGCCCCAGTAACACTGACCACACACCTATATTCCAGGTACTATGGTATGCTTGGTATTTTACATTCAGTCCTTACAATAAGCACAATTCCTCTTAAATATTTGGGCAGTTAGAGCAGCACCCTGGGGAAGAGGCACATAGGGGGAGTACAGAAGGATTCCAGCCTTGTCCCCGCTCCTGACTTCTGGGCCACAGCCCTCTCTGCCACATCCTAGCTGAAGGCTCAGGAGCAATTTCTTGAGTGGTCTGTGCCTCAGTTTCCACATCCATGAAATGGTGGTATTAGAGGTAGTTATTAGTGTTGCATGAATTATGTCTAACAAACAGAATGCATCAATGTAACAAACAAAGTATCAGCTAATTCCAGTACTTAGGTTTGGGTTCTTTCCTTTCTGAAGAAGAGTTTTCTAAATTGTGGGTCACAATTCAGAAATGTGTCCAAGAATGTCATGAAATCAACCTAAGAGGGTCACAATCAACACTTTCAGAAAATAGAACAGAACCTTGCATTTAAGCATTAATTAAGACATATTTTAGATGACTCATAATTTTTGTCTTTGACATAAATGGTACATTAAGTGAATCTCTATACATGCATGCATCTGTGTAAATATCAGGCAGCAATCTAAAGGATATTTTCTTTCCATGTCACCATTAAAAACTAAAAAAAAATTGGTTTATAAGACAGGAATGGTGATGAGTTGGGAAAGAATGAAAGGTGTAGTAAATCTCTTTTTAAAAACTGACACATGAAGCAAAATGAAAACCTCCCAAATGGTCAGTCAGGGTAACACAGAAATTACCCTGAACACCTGAAACCATTCCTGGTGAGGCCGCTACTGGCATTTCCATAATAGGAGCTTAACAAAGCAAACCAAACCAAACTGCAAAACCGGGAGTACAGATGTTATCTTGATGCTGGGGTAGATGGAAAAAAATTGATATGACTTATCTAATAAATCATCTTACAATACTTGTCAGAGTAGTCATTATGCCAGATTTAAAATGCTCTTAAGAAATTGTCAGGGTTTGGAAGAAATATGAGAATGTCTTAAAACAGAAATCTTCACACATGGATAGATTTAACCTTACGGTTCCATTACAGCCAAATTCCCACCTAAAAAACATAACTATCTGTACAAGCTTTCCCACAAGAATACAAAATGAAAAAGAACTATGAATGCATATTTTAGAATTTAATAAAGCCATCTATCCATGCGTCCCAAAGACTGTGTAAGTGATATTCAACAGCATCACCCTGCGCAGAGATAAAGAGGGGTCACAGCCTTGGGCTCCACTCCTACTGCGCTGTCTCCCAGAAGATTTTCTGAGACCAAGTAGATCTACTGACCTGGAGCCAGAGTCCTTCCACCTGGTTATAAGCATGCTCCATATCCCCAGAATTCCCTCATCAGAAACCAAGAAGCTTCTAGGACATGAACGCTCTCCTCCCAGATCTGTGTGAGCCAGAAGGGTATGGTCAAAGAGTCCAGAAAAAATACACATGAAGATTTGCCCCACCAAGTGGACACAATAGCCTCCAACAGGTGGGAATGTACAGGACTGGGAACCAAAAGGAGAACACTTGTGCCAGGGGCAGATTCACTGAGCAGCCTTCCAGCTCAGAGCTCTGAGAATGTGGACAACTCAAAACTCGAACCTAACCTTCAAGGCCACTTGAAGATACAGTTAGCAAGGTAAGTAAGTTGAACAGACTTATATTAATGCCAGTGAACTTATCTCATTAAGTTTGAAGAATTGAGACAGATGTTATATTGGCCTCCCTTTGTTGTCTTACAAGCGACCCTGCAACGTTACAGCCAGGCCTATCTGATACATAGTAGCCTCAGAGTTACTCTGCTTGGGTTCCTATCCCCACTCTGACTCACTCCTCAGCTATGTAAGCTTGGAAAAGTCTCTTCTACCTCTCTAAATCTCAGTCTACTCTTTTGTGAAACAAAAATAAGTAAATAAGTAAATTCACCTCTTGTGGACACTAAATGAACTAACTGTGCATCAAAGTGCCAAGAGCAGCACCCGATACATAGTCTTCCATGAATGTTGTTTCATGCATTATTCTCCACACAAAACTGACTGGCAATCTAAGCTTCTAGATAAAACCACAGCCAAGACCATATATTTCTTCTTTCTTATTCCTTTCTAAGTTTAAATATCTTTCTTTAGAGCACTCCTAGAAAAAGTTATTTTCTATTCTGAAAGGTCAAGTCACTTAACTGCTGACCTGTCTGGTACAAGTTCTTCTGAAACTTCAGTATGTGTTCGCATTGTACCCCAACTCAGCAGATAACTCAGGCCTTTGGTGAGTGTGACTTCTGAAGTCTCCAAACTGGCCTTGTGTGTCAATTTCATGCACTAAGCATTTGAAAGTACTACCAATTTAAAATATAAAAGGGTACTTCTTAACCTTCATGTTCATGTGGTTCAGAGCTACAAACCATGGTAGAGCCTTCTCAGTTCACAAACCAGAGGCTGAAATACTCAAGGCCATCAGCAAAGAAAGGCAACCAAAAGAGAGAACTCAAAAGCAAACTACCGACCTATTGGTAGAGAAATAGATGGGAGGAGAGAATCTGTATTTGGCTGCTTATTAACCCACATGTTCCTTCATTGTTAGTGAGGTGAACTAAAAACCTACAAACTGCAAATCGCCATCAATCTTTTCAATGATTTCTCCCCCTTTGGTCTTCAATAACTGAAAAAGCAAATTGAAGAGAAATACTAGCCACCTTTAAATGCATATAGAACATCTGTATTTCTTCACCACAAACACTTAGCTGTTTGCTATGAATTGAAGGTCTAAAATCTGAGGGAAAAAAGTACCAGGAAAAGATTCAAGGTCATCATATACATATATGAATCAATATGTTCAACAAGGTGAACACTCAAACCCATATTTCCCCGCAGTTATTCTAAAGAATTTTTATAATATACAATTTAAACTACTAAGTAGAACTCTTTCTGGTTTCCCAAGCTACATCTAATGAAGCATTGTTAATTTCAACAGTGGCTTTTCTATTAACTAAAATCTCCAAACCCAAAATGGAGTATAAATGCTGGAAGGAAATAAATGAAAATTAACTGGATTCTACAGAAACAGGACTGAGCACATCCATTCATCCAACAGAAATTCCATCTAAATCAAATATATTGTTTCTTTAAAGAGTTTTGCCAACTTCTATTAAAAAAATCCCAGAACACTTCCTATTTTTGCCAGTTTTTATTTATGCAATCAAACTGGATTTCTCAAAGAGCCGGGCTACAGAAACAATGTATCTTTCACAAGCCATTAGTTTACAGTCAAGCTCCATTATGTCTTAATCATTCAGCTGGAGTCAGGAGTGAGAATGCTGTTCCCTTGTGCAATGAGAATGTAAAGAAAATATGTACTCGCAATAGGCCATTCAACGTGTGATGTACAGAATGCCCCAGATCAATGGTAAAGCCAGTGAGTTCATCTGGCTTTCATTGTCTGGGGAAAACATTAACAGTTGTATGGACACAAATCCAGCTTTAACTTAGAAGCCCTATATTTAATTATTAATCTTCACGCCTCACCCTTTCCAAACTCCATTCTCCTAAGAGAAGTAGAATCACTTTTGTTAAAGACTCTCATGGGAGATCATGTGGCTTAGGTCCTTTTTCCAGTGTATGTTTGTAACAGCTTCCTTTAAATATTTCTCCTGTCAAGTGTTGTATAGACCTGTGTCAGGTCAAAGCTATACATTATCTTAATCCCTGAACTATGGGAAGCCACAATGCCCTGCACAGGGGAGCTGGGCCCCAAGAGCTGTCCGGTCTCAGGCACCCCGAAACCCACTCGCCTAAGCACCCTTAGAGGGGGTCCATGGGTCTCATTCTGCACCCACGTACGGGTGTAACAGCTTGGGGAGCCAAAATTAAGATGCTTCCACAAAGCCCAAGGTGTGCAGCTTTGGGAACACAAGAACGAATTATGTGGACATGCAAAGGGGGGCTGGCTGGAAAAGGGAAGGCGTTCATGTTCGGATGTTAAGGTAGAATTTCAGGAACCAAGAGGGCACGGGGGTCCGAGATCCCCGGAACCTCTTTTCTTGTTAAGCAGCATGAGGTCCCCATTCCCTCTCCACGGAAACCGGGGCTGCCCGGATCCCGGGAGTGAGTGCTTTTCTCCCTGACTGCATTTTCCCCAGTGTGGCTGGGAGCCGCTGGAGTGAGACCCTCAGCGACCCGCTTCTATGGGCAGCTCCAGCGGGAGCCCAGAAACGCCCAGAGCTCAGCGGAAGGCAAGGAGCTCTGCAGGACCCAACAACCCCCACCTCCGCCACAGAGACCTCAGCTCTCCAGCGCCCGGGGGCTGGACCCGCGAGGCAGCGTCCTAACCGCAGGCGGCACCCGGCGCCCGAGGGCACCCGGGGAACGCGCGGTCCCCGAGAGCCAGCGGTGCGCACGGGGAGCTGCAGCCCCAGGATTCCAGCACGGGCGCAGCGCGCAGGGGCGTCCCGACCCTTCCGGCCCTGCGCCGCGGTACCTCGCAGCCGTACAGCTGCCCTAGTTGCTCCACGATCCACTCCTCCAGCACCAGCCGCTTGCGAAGCTCCTTGCGGTCGTATTTCACTGTCACTTTTCCTTGCTGGTGGCGACGCTGTTGCTGCTGAACGTGCCCGGCCGCGGCCGCCGCCGCGGCCACCGGCGCAGAATCATCCAGAGAGGAGCCGGGGCTGCCGCCGGCGCCGCCCCTGGGGCTCTGGAAGAAAACACGCGCTCCGTTGCCCCCGCCGGGCCCGCCGGCCGCCTCGCTGCTGCCGGTCACCACCGACATGGCCCTGAGCGCCGGAGCCCAGCGCGGCCCGGCCGCTACCAGCGCCCGCGCGGCCGCCGCATGCGAGGGACGCGGACACCTGCTCCGCGCGCCGGCTGCCGGCTCCGGGCGAGGGCGGGGGCAGCGACGCCCGAGAGGGCGGGGACCGCGGCCTTAAAGACGCCGCCGCCGCCAACACCCGCCCGTCGGGTCGCGGGAGGCGGGATCCGGCGCCACCTGCCACGGACTAGGGCGTGGGAATTCAGGAGCGTGGACGCTCGTGGCCGGCGGCTCAGCCAGTGGGAGGCACGGACGCGAGTCTGGTGCAGGGGACAGTCTTCCGCGCGGGGTCGTAGTCTCTGGTCTTGCAGATGCTAAATCGAGCTTCTCCTGCAGTCCCAGAGCGCGCGGAGCCCGTCGCCTTCAGCGGCCGCTCAACCCCAGCCCCAGACAGGCGACCGCCAGCAAAGGGACGTGGGAAGGGGAGGTAGGGTCCTCGCGAGGCTTTCTTCGCTCCTAGGACTGCACAGGGTGTGTGTGTGGGGGGGGGGTCTCCTCCCTCTTGGCCCCACCCCGCGGCTCCCAATGCACATACCAATTCATGCCATGACAATGTCACTTCCTCTCTCCAGGGTTGTGATGTTTGTGCAATCGGGCAATCACCACACCTGAGAAGTTATTTCCACACCACTTTTCTTTTCCTTACCAAGCATCTGTTTGATCACTAAGATGTCTTTATACCTAAAAGGGTAGGAGGTCTGGTCAGCACCAGAGCTGAGGGGCTAGGGACTTTCTAACCCTAAACATTTCTCTAAAAGGAAGGGTTTACTGGATTTAAAAATATAGTCTTGTGTTTCCTGTTCAGCCAGCTCTCCCGCTCTTTTTACCTGGGAAACCAACTGCACTAACACAGCTCCTTGAAAACTACCATGCAGCACAGTAGAATTACGAATGAATGAGCTCATTATAAGGTTTAGGGCAAAGAGACGGGTGGGCAGTGAAGCTCTAAACAGAAAACTGCATGTGTACGTGTGTAAAATTACAGGAGACACTAATATATTTCTGTTGTACATAACAATACATTTCTGTTTATGCAACTGAAAGAACCCACAAAGATGTTTGGGAACAAGTAGTTTTTATGAATGCTAAAAAGAGCTGGTAAAGGTTTCTTGCAGTTAGTCAAAGAAGTTTCTCAGAACTAAAATAGACAACCAAATCTATTTCCTCTGAGCACTTTCTTAGAGGAAAGAATTCTGCATAGAATTCTAGACTAACAGCTTAAAAGACACCAAAAATAAAAGAAGGAACCAGTTTGGAAGGGCGCTGCTGTTTATTACCTGTGCTCAGGTCTTCTGACTCAGATGCATGACTGCCACTCTTCCTCCTCTTGGGGTTTTCCTGGAGTAGGTATTTTCCCAAGGTGCTCCAGGACTGTAGCTTATCATGCCAGGTCAGAGTGAACAAGAAGGATCTAGCAAAGCACTGTGTGAAACAGGGTAGCAGATACTATTCTTGGACTCCTGTTATAATTAAAAGAAATTCAAGGCTAAAGGATCAGCTCTCCACCCCAAAGAAGAGGCCAGCTGTCCTTTAGAAGGTGAATTTTCCTACAAACCTATGAGGGATGAGGGAGGTGAGTTTTCATGATTGGCTCCTACCGAAGGATGACCATTCTCCATATGTCTGCCCGCATCTGCCTTGGTAGGATGGATCATTTCAAATCCTGAATGTAGAGCAAAGATAGGGAACACCACTACCAAATGAAACTCTGCCCATGAGAAGAGAGACCAGTAATCAGAAGCATGGTCCCCACCACCAGAGAATAAGCCTGTCTCCGTCCAGACATGTGGCACCTCATGTTGACTAGCAACCAGTTTTAACCAACACTACTAACCAGGAGAATTTAAATCAAAACACTAATACCTAAAATTTTAGTAAGTAAGGAGAAACTGTAAAACTCTGCCTTGTGGCACTACGATTGGTAAAAAACCAATGACTTTGGAAACTCTGCTTGTGATCCTGTAGAGTGGCCAAGAGTCAGAAATTCCAACTCCTTGCTTGGAGTCCTTGGACAATGAAGTCAGTCATTCAAGAATAACTTCAAAGAATTTATGAAAATTCACATAATTCTTTCTGAGGAATTCTTGTGTCACATTTTTCCCACTGTGTAGGGTGTTTTATCCTTTGTCCTTAAAATTCACCTTTCACCTACAGCTTCAAAAATGACAGGTACTAGAAGACCTAAGCTTTAGGTACCTGAGCTTGTAGAAAAATAGTCAGTGAGTCCTCAGTCACTTTCCAGGAGTACCCAAATGAGTCACCTGGACTTGCAAGGGGGAGTTGCACTAACCTCCAGAGTACTCTTTTGATAGGCCCCCTTGCTCCAGCTGGGGCATACTTAACTCCTTACACTGGAAGTGAGCCCTGTGGCCCTGTCCCTCAAATACACATGCTTCATTCTATGTTTGAAAAAGTAAACTTCAGTGTTCAAACCTTGACGGACAGTAGAAATATTGCTTTTGCAGATTTCCAAAATTAAAGACAAAGAATTTGGGAATGAAGGAATCATTTTCAGGCTAGTGCCCCTTTGCCTAGAAACTGTTCAGCAGGGTTGAGAGCATAGCTTATTGCAATAATGACTTGCTTAGTAAGCCAGAGGCCTTGGGTTCAATCCCCAGCACTGCAAGAGAATAAAAATAGTAGTGAATTCAGCAAAACCAACAATACTTCGCATCTATAGGATACGAACACATACACTTACGGAAAGCAAGTTGTTTTTCAAATTCCATTGCAGAGTTTTTCATGAATGGAATAGTCTAGGAAATTTCTAGCATGCAAGGGATAAGCTTTTACCTTAGCTAAGGTACTTAGTCCCTCCTGTGAGAGCAGCCTAAAGCAGTGTAATTTCTCAATCCCTTTTTCTTTATAGCTTTGTGTTTTCTTACTTGGGCATTTCCCCCTTGTTCCTTGATTTGTGAGATAGGTTTGGGGGGCCAGTTACGTGGGTCTTCTGTCTCTGAAAATGATCTTTATGTCCAAAGGTTAGATAAGATTTAACCTGGGGTTCCAGGGTTTTCTTTAGCCCCCCAGGGAAATAATTAAATATTGTACAAATATTTATACTCATATGCAAATTTTCTTACTCCTTAAAGACTAGATGTCACAATAATTATGCAACATCTTGTAATCTACCTTGAGAATGTTATAATTACAGCCCAGGGCCATAAATAGATACTATTCTAGTCTTGAGTAATGATACCAGTGATAAGATGTCTATATCGAATTCTCTGAGGTTACATATAACACAAATGAAAAGTAGTTTTATGTGTGGTTTTCATTATAAACAGATGAAATTGAAATTATCCTTTGGGATTCTTATCAGTTATCCACAGTACTTTTAGTTTTCAAATACAGTGCCTTATTTCATTGTCCTTTACAAAATAGGTAATTCACAGTATATCACTCTAGTTTTTCTTCCAGCTACTATGGTTTCATTTTTTTCTGGGGATTCTTACTTCTGGTCCCACTCTGGGGGTCCCTTTGAATATATCAGGATCTATATTTTGGAATCACAATTCCAAAATAAATTTAGCTATCACTTCTAGAAATGATAGCAATCATTGTCACACATCTAAAACTTTGTCTGAGCATTTAGCAAGAATTTTTACTTGGCTGGGGATATAGCTCAGTGGAATAAGCGCTTGCCTAGCAAGTGCAGGGTCCTGAGTTCGATCCCCAGTACCGCAAAAAAAAAAAAAAGAATTTTTACTTGACTGTTCAGACATGATAAGTACAGGAAAAAAATCCATAGCTTTATTTCATCCCCTTAACAAGGATTTAATACCCCTGACCATTTCAGTTACCCTAGCTTGTAGACGATTTTGTCTCTTTCTATAAAAGTAGGATCAAGTTTGTCTCTAGAGGACCATGTTACCCTCTCTTTTAGCCTAAGGCCTCTTCTCCTCTCCCCTTTCACTACCAAACATTTTGAAAGAGTCAACCTTTACCCCCATCTCTGCATATTCTCCTGTCAACTCTCCACAGTCCACTGCCACCTCTTGACTAAAAGTACCCTCACCGAGGTCACCAGCCAACTCCATATTCTCAAGTCCATGATATCCTTCATCTCCAGGCATGCTTGACAATCTTGAAGCTCTCTTCCTGCCTTACAGCCTCATTCGTCTCTTGGCCTAGATGCCAATCTTCTAGGGTTCCTTTGTCTCTTTGTTTGTTGCACTGAAGAGATTTTCATGAGCTTCTCTTCCTTGATCCTTGCCTTAAACGTGGGTGGTTCCCAGCTCTATTCACGACCCTTTCCATGCTCATACACGAGCATTTATTATTGATGTCATCCTATCCAACAAATACAGTCTCCAAAGATAATGTGTTTATTCAAGAATAGCAGTGTACTGGATACACACGTGGGCATAGTCAAAGAGGCTGAGGCAAGGGGAAAATTTTAAAGGCAAAGTGACAGAGATTATATAAGCTGTTTTGCAACACTAATTCTTAGCTACAAGAATCAATAACAAGGGTGGCATCAGTCCCAGGCTGGGCCAGTAGATGCTGGATAGATGTCCTTACAGAAGTATTTTTTAAAATATGGTTGCTGTGGCCCCTGTGCCGGTCATCATTTTGCCTGTGTTGCAGCTTCCTGCAGTTTGACAAGCGCTTACATGCCACAGGTGCCCAGAATTAAGACTCGAGCAGATTTCAGATCCACAGAACATCACATGCAGGGCTAAGGCACTGTGCGAATATATCTAAAGCACATAAACACAGACTTATGGCAATTCATTAGAAAAAAAATCACAGAAAAATATTTTACCATAGATGTCAGCACTGTAAAAAGTACTTATCCCAGTGTTTTAAAAATATCTTTAAACCACAATAAGAAATGCATTTTTTTGCCATGACCCAAATATCTATAGACACACACACACACATGCACACACACATGCATGCATGCATGCACATGCACACCCACACGCACACATGCACGCACACACACACTCTGATACATCTTATTCTGTTCTGTTCCATTAAGTTTTAAGAATGCTGGTCACATCCTACTGAACTGATTTCCCAGTCCACTAAAGGACTGCAATCTGCTATTGCAAAGAGCCCAGTGCAGACAGCACTTCCTTTGGCCAGAAGCATGCCTGCAAGTGCCGGTCTTGGCTCACCTTCATCTGAAAGGCACACTCCAGGCTTGTAATTGCTCCCTTTGGCGTTCTCTTTCTGCTGTTTTTGAGTTATTAAGCATTCCAATGAACAACTTTGACCCCAAATGGCTGGCACAGGGCATGCTTGTGTCCTCTCAAAGGTATCACAAAAGAACCAAAGAAGAAGAACATCCTGGACTTTAAGATCCATGTTGGCTGGACCTCCAGCCTTCTGCAAGAAATGGCAGAGTGGCCTGGAGGTAAACATTGGAAGGCAGTGATTGCAGAGCCTCCAGCTTGAGAATAAGTACATGACGGCAACCGCAGCACCTACTCAGCCCCTGGCCGCCTGGATTGAATCTGACCTCCACTGCTAAGACATTGGGTGAGCCTCTGTGCCCCTCTATGCACTATCAATAGTGCTTGGCTCACAGGTTGTGAGAATGGAGTGAGTTACTAGGAAAAAGCACCCCGTCTGGCTCCTATTCTTCTCCGTGAAGGAGTGATAACACAGCGGGATGGACACCCCAACGGTGTCCCAGAGAAACAATGTTCCGAAAGTCAGAGCAGTGAGAAGACATGTACAGAAACCTTGCTCCAGCTCTCTCAGTACAGTAAATGCAACTTTTGTTTCTTCCCACTGATGAGTCCCAACAAATGGAGAGCAAGTGTGCACATCCAGGGCCTTGCTCTGCTGGCCTCTCCACCTGGATATTTTGGAGCTGCCTCAAACCTAAAAACACAAAGCGACATCACCAGTCCTATGGCCTGAGCATGTCCCCTCAATTCCCAAGGGCAATCTCTAAAGTGATGGTAATATTCAAACGTTATCACTTTAGGCGATGATTAATCAGGAGGGTAGTGCCCTCGTGAGTTGATTCGTGCCCTTATGAAAGACGCACAAGAGAGCTGCTCTCCATCGTTTTGCCTCTGTGTCCCATCCACGGTGTGCAGATACAAGAGAGCCCATGCCAGACACTGATGCCCTCTTTATTTCTCATGCATATGACTACTTGGAAATTACATGTGCATTTGTTTATTGACTCACTACCCCACCAGAATGTAAATTCATAAGGACAGGAACTTTCATATTCACCTAGATTTCTCTACTTCCTGGAACCAGGACAAACAAACAGTAGTGCTTTGTGTCTCCTTGAGAACAGAAAGGATTTGTTGGGTCATCTGGCCCTTCCACTAAATTGAAAATGAAGATGTGGCTAATTGTTTTGTGTACCTGCAAAATCAAGAATAGCGTTTAGCATGTGGTAGATGGTCCAGACTGGCTGAGGGCAACTGTCTGCATATCTGGGTGCACACATTATTTTTCTTCATGTTCCAATACCAAGACAAGAAAGTGCAGGTCTCTTTCATCTCTCCCAGCACAGGCCAGATCAAGGGGTATTCTTAAATCTCAGGGACAAAGCAATCCGTTATGACTGACCAGAGGCAGCGACGTTCACTGGATGCTTGAAAGACACACTGGGAAGCACAGGTACTCAGGCATGCAGAGCTAACAAAGATACAAATATTGGAAGACAAGGCCTAGGGATGTAGCTCAGTGGCACAGTGCCTGCCCACCAAGCATGAGGTCATGAGTTGGATTCCCAGTACCAAAAAAAAAAAAAAAAAAAAAAGAAAGAAGGAAGACAGTTTGAAGGAGAGACCTACCACACAGATTGCAGTTGACAAGTATAGTATTTAAAAAAGGAAGCAGGGCTGCCCCCTTGATCCCAGCACTCCTTACACCCCAGATTCACAAACACACCATTTTGGCAAAAGATCTAAACCCTTGAGGGAAAAAGCTAAGTACAGCAGCAGTGACCAGCATGTTGTGATCAGCATTCAGTCTGACAACTACTGTTCCTGCCCACCTATCTTAACTCCCTTCTCACTGGGAGAAGGAGTTTTGTTAGCAAGGTATCTACAGACAGGAGCACTAGAGAAACTGAAAGTCAGCGTGTCACTCAGAGGGCAATGACTGAGTTAAGACTGGCAGGCCCTGGGGGATGAGGAACATAAGTACTATCCTAGTTAGGATCCTGGGACCAGAAACAGTGATCTGTGGCTCAGTGAGCTGCAGGGGTGGATAGCAGTTTCAACGAGTGTTGTCAGGGTAAGAGAAAAGACACTGGAACAGTGCTGAACTTGGTGCTTTCTCACTGCTGCCCCAAATGCCACAGAGCTCTGTACCCACAGGTTATCCTGCCCACCACACAACATCCAAGCATCACAGAGCTCAGCGCCCACATGGGAACCCTCCTGCCACCAGTCAAAAGCTGATGAACTCTGTCAGCTCTAGACAGCACTGAGCTCATGGGCTGGAAAGACATTCTTTGTAGGGTATAGAGAGAGTTCAGCTCAGGCAGAGGGCTAGAGAGGACCTGCATGGTCAGAGCCAGTTGCATAGCACATTTACCTAAGTAGTGTAGAAAGAAAGGACGTAAGCAGCTGCAGGGATTACCTTGGAGGAAGGGAATAGAGGCAGAGAAGCCTGTTCAAAAATAAGAGGAACACCGTGTGCTTGACCAGCCACACTGCACCCTCCCCACAACTCCTTACAAGATTGAAGATATCTGATTGTAAGACAAAAGCAAAACCTCTGACTAGCTATACTCACAGGTGTTGTATATGTGAAATGGACACTACTAGTTAATTAGTGCTTTACTTTAGATAGCATACTTGTGAGTATGTCGTACCAGAGAATTATTTGAATCTAGGGAAAGAATTTAACATCCAGATAAGCCAGACATATAGAATTCCAAAGAACATCTCTATGACACATCATAGTCACAATCCTAAAAATTCAGTACAAAGAAAGAATACTAAATATACTAGAGGAAAGCATCAAATAAATTACAAGGGGAATTCTATTAGGATAACATATTTTGCAACATAAACCTTGAAGGCCTGGAGAGCTTCGAGTAAAGTTTTTCAGTCCTAAAAGAAAACAACTTACGAACCAGATTAATATGTTCTGCAAAAATGAAGCTTTTTCATGACAAAGAGCACTTAAAGAAATTCATAACTACCAAAACAGCATTGCGGGAAGTACTCAAGGGAATCCCAGACAGAAACACTGAGGCCAGCACCAACAAAGAGTCCAAAAGAAAGAATACCTCCAGATACCTAATTTAAAGAGTAGTTATATAGAAGAGGGAAAAAAGAATGAGCACTGAAAAAAACAATGTAATGACAGGACTCAGTAAATACGTTTCAGTAATAATTCTCAATGTAAATGGTCTTAACTCCTCAGTCAAAAGACACAGACGGCCAAACTGTATCAAAAAACAAAACCCAACTACATGTTGCCTGTAAAAGACACACCTCATCCACAAAGAAGCATATAGACTAAAAGTAAAAGAATACAAAATGATTCTCCATGCAGCCAAAGCGTAAAAGCAATCAGGAACAGCTACTTTATTTTTAGACAAAATGAACTGCAAGCCAAAACTAATCAGAAAGGACAAAGGAGGTCACTACATACTGAAAAAGGGAACAATTCAACAGGGAGAGATAATAATTGTAAATATATATGCACCAAATGCCAGCATACCCAATTTAATAAAACAAATACTACTTGGACATAAAAGGTCAGATAAACATCAATATAATCACGGTAGGGGATTTCAGTACCTCACTATCACAAATAAATGGGTCAAACAGACAAAAAAATATAAGTTTTGAACCATACCATCAAATAAATAGATTTAACAGACATGTATAGTCTTTCATCCAGAACAACAGAATATACATTTTTTTTCAGCAGCATGTAGAACTTTCTCCAAAACAGATCACATTATAGGCCATAAAAGCATGCTTAAATACATACAAAAGAATTAAAATAATCTGCATATAGGATCATAATGGAATGAAATTAGAAATCAATAGCAAAAGAAACCACAGAAAGTATGTAAATACATGTAGCTTAAATAATACACTCTTGAATAACCAATAAATCAAGGAAAAATTGAAAATTTCCTTAGAGTCAAATGACAATGGCAGCTCAATGCAGCAAAACTTACATCTAAGGCAGTTCTGACAGGGAAGTGTACAGCTGTGAACGTTCCTATTAGAAAAATAGAGCCATCCCAAATAATTTCATTATGTACCTCAAGGTCCTAGAGGAAAAGAACTATCCAAATTCAAATCCAAACCTTCTAGAAGGAAAGAAATAAAGATCAGCATGTAAATTAATGAAATTAAGACTAAAAAATACAAGGGATTAATCAATTAAAGAGTTGATTCTTGGAACTTATAAATAAGATTGATAAGCCCTTAGCTAAATTTACCAAAAGAAGGAATGAAAAGACTCATCACTGGAATTAGAAATGCAAAAGGTGTAATCACAACAGACACTGCAGAAATGTACATGTCTAAAAGAAACTATTTAAAGTGCTTATATTCCAATAACTTCAAGAATCTAGTAGAAATAGATCAATTCCTAAACACATATGGATTACCAAACTATACCAAGAAGATATAAAAACCCTAAACAGGTCAATAATTGGCAAGGAAATAGAGACAGTAATAAAGCTCTGCCAACTAAGAAAAAACCCAGTGGATTCACTACTGAATTTTACCAAAACTTCAAAGAAAAGCTAATACCAATATTCCTCAAACTCTTTCATGAAATTGAAAGGGAAAGAACACTGTCAAACTCATACCCTGATGCCAAAACCAGACAAGTACTCAATAAAAAAGAAAACTACCTATCTCCTGAATGAATACCTATGCAAAAAATTCTCAACAGAGTACTTGCAAGCAGAATGCAACAAATCATTAGAAAGGTGATATATCATGACAAACTTGGCTTCATCCCAAGGATTTAAAGATGATTCAATATATATAAATCAATAAACAGATGTAAGGATAAAAGTTACATGTTCATCTCAGAAGATATAGTAAAAGCCCTTGACAAATCCAACATCCATTGATGATGAAAGTCCTGAAGAAAATAGATATAGAAAGTGATAAAGCCTATTTATGACAAGCCAACTGCCAACATCATACTAAATGGGGAAAATCCAAATGCATTCCTCCTAAATTCAAGTACCTGACAAGGGTGTTCATTCTTACCACTCCTCTTAATATAACACTCAAAACTTTAGACACAGTGTTCAGGCAAGACAAAGAAATAAAAGGCATATGTATAGGGGAGAAAGAAGTCAAACTATCCTTCTTTGAAGATCACACTATCCTTGTACAGATTTGAAATACAGTAGAACTAATAAACAAATTTAGCAAAGCAATGGGGTACAAAACCAACACACAAAAATCAATCTCATACCTCTACACCAACAATGACAAAAAAATAAGGAAAAACATATCACAATACTGACAATATCTTAAAAATTAAATGCCTAGTGTTATGGTTGATACATTGTGTCAACTTGGGGAGTCTAGAGGTTTGGTTGAATGATTCAGCAGGAAGCCAGGATGCTTAATTTGTACACATCCTGAGCTTGTGGAAGAGGAGGGCATGGACACTGTGCCAGAGCTACACACCCCCTGGGTGGGGGTAGGCTGTTTACAATGTAAAGGAAGAGAGGAGGCTGCTTGTAGCAATTCCTCCCTTTTGCTCTGGTTTTTGCTGTGCTCTGCTGCCATGAATGTTTGCCCTCTGCCATGTGCCACTCTGCCTCTGAAGCAGCCAAGTACAGACTGAAACTTCCACAAACTGTAAGCTAAATAAACCTTTCCTTTCTTCATTCTGGGTGTTGGGTATTTTGTCTCAGCAATGAGAGAAAAGTAACCAAGGCACCTAGGAATTAACCTAACCACAGAAGTGAAAGACCTTTATAATGAAAATTAGAGTACACTCAAAAAAAAGAGATTGAAGAGAACAGAACAATATTGTCAAATGGCTACATTACCAAAACTGATATATAACTTTAATGCAATTGCAGTCAAAATACAAATAGTATTTTTAACAGAACTAAAAGAATTTCAAAAAATGTATATGTAACCAGAGAAGGAAAAGCATTCCTGGGAAATAAGAGCAAAATAAAAGGTAACACAGTCCTAGATTTCAAGCTTTATTACAAAACTACAGAGATAAAAACAGCCATGATACTGGCAAAAGGTAGACGCATGAGCATACATTTTGAAGATATCAATATGAAATGCAACAACTATTGTTGGTTTTCTGTTGCTGTGTCTATAATTCAATTATGATTATAAGTTTATTGAGCTACTTTGTGTCTCTTTGTTAATGCTTTTCGTTTATTTTTCTTTCTTTTTTTTTCTCTCTTTCTTTTTCTGTTGTAGTTGATGTAGTTTTTTTTGCTTTCACACTATAAAAAGAAGTTGTACTACTGACCTAGGTCACTTTATTGTGAGGAATAGTTGATGATTAATTGTCTGATCAATTTTGCATGTCTAGACCTATTTTCCTGAATATACACTTAGAAGTTGTCAATATGTAATGCAACAACCATTGTTGATTCCCTGTCACCTTATCTGTAACTCAGATTCGATTGTACTATTCTTGTGCTACTTTGTGTCTGTTTGTTAATGTCTTTTTGTTTTTTATACTTTTAAAATTAAAAAAAAGGTAGACACATGGGTCAATGGAACAGAATAAGTATGCAACATATGCTGATCTGGGCGTGGTGGCACATGCCTGTAATCCCAGCACTCAGGAGGCTGAAGCACAAGGATCATTGCAGGTTCAAGGCCAACCTGGGCCACAGAGTGAGCGCAAGGCCAGCCTGAACTGCACAGCAAGACCCTGTCTCAAAAAGACCAGAAAAAAAAACAAAAAACAAAAAAACAACCTACTAACATGCTGAAGGAAAGGTATCTTCTTCAGCAAACGGTGCCGGGAAATGGGTTATCCACATGCAGAAGAATGAATCGAGATCTACATTTCTTACCCTGCACTAAAGTCAAATCAAAATAAATCAAAGACATCTATATAAAAATAGAAGCACTGAAACTGCTGGAAGAAAAAGTTGGTGAAACTTTTGAACAAAACCCCAGCTGTACAAGTTATACTACTCAAAAGAAAAAATTGGATAATATCAAGTTTTAAAACTTCTGCACAGGAAAGGAAACAACCAAGAGAGTGAAGAGACAACTTACAGAATGGCTGCCAGTCTCTCCTGTGACAGATCTCAAAAAAAAAACATAAAGAACTAAAAAAATTAAATCTTCTGAAATAAAAGACCCAATCAAAAAACTGACAAAGTGAATAGACACTTCTCAAAAAAGAAGTACAAATAGCCAGTAAGTGTGTAAAAAAATGTTCAGCATCTTTGGCCACTACAGAAATGCAAATTAAAACAATACTGAGATTCCATTTTACTCCAGTAAGAATGGATGTCATGAAGGTTTACAAAAAAACAACCAAATGCTCACAAAGTTGTGAGGAAAAGTAACCTTTCTACATTGTTGGTGATAATGTAAACTAGGAGAGCCACTATGGAAATCAGTGTGGAGATTCCTCAAAAACTAAAAATAGAAATTCCAGCTGACCCAGCTATACCTCTTCGGGTATACCCCTTTGGGGTATCTGCCCCCAAAATTAGTTACCATATTACAGTGACATATGTATACCAATGTTTATAGCAGCATAATTCATAATATCTAAATTATGGAAGCAGTTTATTTGCCCATCAATAGATGAATGGATAAAGAAAATATAGTATATATTACTCAGCATAAAGAAGGATTAATTTAGCTGGGCATGGTGGTACAGGCCTGTAATCCCAACACTCAGGAGGCTGAGGCAGGAGGATTGCTCTGAGCTTGAGGCCAGCCTGGGCTACATAGGGAGTTGAGGGACAGCCTGAACTATATAACAAGACCCTATCTCAAAAAAATAAATTAGTAGGATTAATTTATGCCATTTGTAGGAAAATGTATAGCTCTTGAGACTATAATACTGATACAGGAAAATAAAAACTCCCAACCTGAACGATATCTGAGATGAGTTCGCGTTCTCTAAAATCGAAGAATGAATTTTAGGAACAACGGAGGTTAAGAGCATAATATATTTATTGAGAGAAAGAAAGCTTCTGTCCAAGAGGGGGACAGAGGGGCGCTCCCCCCCCCCCCGAGTGGGTTACCCAGGACTCTGTCTTTTCTAGGGACTTTTATAGAGAAAAACCATGAGGGGAGTCCAAGGTAGGGGAAATGGACAAAACTATGGTCAGCCAATAAGACTATTATTGCCAATAAGGCATTATAATTGTTCAAGTAAGACTGAGTAAACTGGGATCAAATGGGGAAGCGAGTCACATAGCAAGCGGGCATGAATACAGAACCGGGCTTTTCCTGTGGGGAGTTGGGCTAGCCACTTCCAGGCTTTTTGAAGGTGGTTGTTGCTTATTTAGAATATCAATCCCTGGTGTTTACACCTAGGGGCTATGCGGCTGCATTTGTTTAGCCCCTTTTGTCTTGAGGTCTGGCCACAGGTATCTTATCTTTCATGTTGGCTCCTTCCAGGGCCCAGCCCTGTCTGACTACCTATAATATTTCTATCTAACTCAGCTGCCTATAACAATATTAAGTGAAATAAATCAGACACAAAAGGTTAAATCACATGGTTTCTCTAACATGGGAAACCCAAAATATAAATAATTTTAAAAGAAGAAGATGTGGGGGGGCACAGGGACCTAGACTCTGTGAAGATAGAAATGGGGGTGTGAAAAATGATCAAAATGCAATATGCATATGTACCGATTATCCAGTGTGAATGTAGTTATTGTTTATTGCAAATACACACTAATAAAAAGTGCTAGTTTTATTTATTTATTTATTTAACCATAGTAAGCCACATTTCACCCTCTGGAGAGATGCTCCCATGAGCTTTATTATGTTTCCATAATGAACAAAGGAACAATTGTCACCCAGTTCTTCCAAGGTCTATGCACAAGTAGAGTCTCTAGTCATGTTTGTCTCCAGCATTAACCTCAGCTCTTCAGTATCTTACTAGTTCAAAGCATTGTTTTGAGAAAGTGGCTGTGGAGTCAGGTGCAAAATCACATCACGAAACTCCAAGTCTTCCCTGAAAAGTACAAATAATTCTGAGGATTTTCCTAAAGCCACCTGTGGTGAAAGACCATTTTATTTACCTAAACTCATGACAGAGTAAGGTGTGTTGTCCTGTAGAATATTATTAAAACTTAGCGTGTGCTATTGCTACTCATCATGAGTCTAACAAGATTCAAGTTGGTCTAATCCTGTTCTACAGACCAACCTACACCACTGATATTACCAAATTCTTCAAAAACTTTCTTAACATCTACTCTCCATTTCTATACTTAGTTCACCACGGACCTAAAGCAAACAGTTTACCAGCTGGTACTAGTCCAGGAAACACTCTGAGAAGCACGGTGCTAAAAGATCTCATTTTGTAATTATGATGGCTTATAAACTTTAATAACTACAAGAAATACTGATATTAATTAGGCATTGTCCTCTGGCTTGAAGGAATGAGACATTAGTTTCAATATCCTCCTCTAGAAGTCTTTCACAAAAATAGAGCTGATCCTAGTGACCTGGAAGGATATGAACCTTCCAAGTGAGACCATATAGTCTTTGCACTGTTTTCCTACCATGTAATATGGAGGAATGGGTAGAAATCAATATCTCTGCCAGGAGTCAAGGCACATGCCTGTAAGTCCAACATTCGGGAGGCCGAGGAAGAGGATCACTGTGAGTTTGAGGCCAGTCTGGGCTACACAGTGAGGCTCTGTCCAAAAACACAAAAGAAAAACAAACAAACCAAAAAAGAAAACAAAGAACTCAACATCCCTTTTCTGTGTGTCTCTTATTACTGTTGAAATCATGCTATGCTATTGAACATTACAAATAAGATCCAGCCCGGAGAACAAGACATTGTGTATCTATAGGCCTGGCAATCTCAGTGTCAGTGATCTGGAGAACAGAGAGTTCCTTCTAGATGCCAGAACTCCAGAAGTTCTGCAGACAGAGTTGAAGGAAGCCGTAGTCTTTATTATGGCCTGGTGATTAGACTGTGAAGACTTTTCCAGACCTGACTATGCTTGTGTGTGTCCACCACGGGGAACTGGACCAATATTGAGGATGGATAGGTCCTAAACTAGATTTTTTTGAATTTTGAGGCAGAGTCTCACTAGCATTACAGGTGTGTACCGCCATGCCCAGTCTAAACTAGTCTTATTTAAATGAGAAGGTGACATAGGTTTATAATGCACTGGGCCTGATAATACCAAAAGCTACCCATTACTGACAACGTTAAGTTCAGACATTTTATTATGTTATCTCATACAATTTCCCCATAAACCCTGCAAGGTAACTAGTCCATTTTCTGTTGCCATAACAAAAAACCTAAGACTGGATAACTCATAAAGAATAGAAGCTTATTTGGCTCACCATTCTGGAGGTCAGGAAGTGCAAAAGCATGGCACTGGTATCTTCTTAGCATCTGATGAAGGCCTTTTTGCTGCCTTAAAATGTGACAGAGGGCATCATACGACAAGACAAAGCAAGGCAGAACTCACTTTATAATACCACCACTCCTACAGTAGCTCATTAGCCCATTAATCCATATGTGGATTTTCCCTAACCACTCTGTCCTCATTAATGCACATGTGGATTAATCCATTAAAGAGCGTAAAACTTCAGACCAATCGCCTCTCAGATGTCCAACTTTTCAACATTCCTGCCCTGAGGACTAAGTCTGCAACACATGAGCTTTCTGAGAATACATGTGAATTACAGCAGTAATCTACTTGCAAGATTGATTGCTATGTTCTTTGGAAAGGTAAGGAAACCAAGCCACTAGAAGCCAAATTGTCTCCTACCTCTACAATGAGGTTTTACAGGTCGTGGCTCTGGAATCTTATGTTTTATCTGGTGGCTTACTGATTTGATTCTATTTGTGTGATCCAACCATCTCCCAGTTCTGGGACAGGGTCTTTAAGGTAGTGCTGTATGGGTAGGGTGGGGTCTTGGGGTTATAGGCATGTAGCACCCTCTCTACCACCATTCTAACTTGGCTTGATGCAGCCTGGGGTCCTCATGAGAGGGCCTGAGGGGACAATCAGGCACAGAGAAGCATACTCCTACACACACACACACACACACACACACACACACACAAAGACTGTCACTCAAGTTCCACGTCTGGTGTAGCCAGGTTTTGTTTTTATTAATGAAGGCAGTTTTCTATATCCCTCCCCCACCTTGAGAACTGAAATACGCTAGAATCAATTAGTAATCATATATGTTATATATGGCATCTGCCAGATGTACAGCTACTTATTCAATGACATGTGGGACACAAATCTGATGCTGGGCCCGCATCAGACGTATTAAGTCAAAGTCTCTGGGGACCAGGCTTGGCATTGGTGTTTAAGCCTTCCAGGGGCTAAAGATCAATGTCCCAGACAACTTGGGCTCAAACATACAGGTGACAACTGTAGTCTGCTTTTTCCCTTTCCCAACCACTCTCTCCTCATTTTTGCTACACAAAAACCTCACAATTAATACCGTCATCATCATTTCCCCAATAACTTCACCAAGTCCGTGTCTGTAGAAGTGTACCATTCAGTCACCACATGAATTTCATTATGCAGTTTGAAATTGGTAAAGCAATTTGCCAACTATTTTGAAATATAAAGAGCAGATCTTTTAGACAGACAAAAATACCTATATTATAGGATTGCAAAAGGGTCTGATACAGTTATGCAATTGAATAAATAAGCAAATCTATCATCCTATCCAGAAAGCTAGTTATTTAATTTTTTAAAAAAACTTAAGTGAACAGTGTTTTATATCCATGCCTAGAGAGTTATACTGATTCTAGAAAGCATATTATGTTGAAAAAGTAAATAATGGCCTTTCTTTCTAATTTGCATTTTTAAGGTAACAGAAATGTCTTTGGGAGTACAGTGCATACACACTGATCGAAAAACAGACAAAATTATAACACTGTATGTTGTGGTATCACAATAACGTCACATCCTAGAAAACGAACTAACCCTAAGTGTACACAGTCTATTCGGTTTAGACAGCAAAGCAATAAGCTGTAGAATAAATAATAAGTGATGTTAACCTCCTCGGTTCTGGCCGCTCAGTTCATGGAAAGAGAAAATTATAAAACATTCCACAGATGCCCTTTGGCTGTCTGAGCTTTTATGAACTTAGAAAGAGGCTTTATTCTGAAAAACTCAGAAATGCAGTAGGGCATAATGAATGAAGATAAGCCTCAAGGTACTCCCCAGACTGCCGCTTTGTGTATCATGGAACTGCAATGGCAATCACAGCCATCGTTTCAGAAAATAAAACTTCCGGTGAATGCACTATTCCAGTGAGCCAAGAAATGTGGACTTTTCCCAGGAAGTATGGTAGGAGTCTTATTTACACACTGTGCCATAACTTCTATTTTGTCCCTTAAAATCAGTGAGGCAGGGCAAGGCACAAGACAGATGCCAAAATGAGGAAGATAAGCTGGGCTGATCCTGGGATGCAGTTGCAGGCTGGTTCTCAGGCTGGACCCAAACTGAGAGTGGGTCAACTGTGTCCCTCTTCCTAACTTCCAGGTCATGGATTTTGGAATCATGTTTCAGATGCTCTGTCCTCCACCATGGCCCTTCCTGGCAGTTCTCCATGAGCCTGGGCCTGCTGCACCTCCCCTGCTCCTCTCTCCTTCCACCACCAACCCTCTTTCTGATCTTTCAGGACCAACATGGCAAATACTAACTGAAATATGCCACTTGCGATGATGACAAAGGAGAAAGCCGCACCCCGCTCGTGTCCTTCCTGGAACCGCAGAATGTGACTTTATTTGGAAATAGAGTCATTGCAGGTATGATTACATAGGATGGGGTCAGAGAGTGAGGCGGACTCTACCCAACATGACTGGTATCCTCAAAAGGAGAGGAGAAGGGACAGAGAGACAGACAAAGAGGCAGCATGAAGAAGCATGTATTTACAGAGGCAGAACACTGAGGGTTGCTAGGAACCACCACAGGTTAAAAGAGACACAGAAGGGTTACCACCCAAACTCCTTAATGGACCACCATGACCCCACCAACACTTTAACTTTGAACTTCTGGTCTCCCAAACTCTAAGAGAATGAATTTCTGTTGTTTTAATCAGCCACTGTGTGGTACCTGATTACACCAGCTCTAGAAATTACACTAGAGCATTCAAAGGCAAATGTGTATCCTAATGCTAACTGTGGCCTCCCACACAATTGCAGTGGAAAATAAGTTTCATCTCCAGTGACAATTTACATTGCTTCTCCGGGCCACTTACCTATGTGAGAAGGTCTCTGAGGCCATGTCCAAGTTCAGCAAGGAACTGTGCTCTTGAGCATCTAGTACTCTCATCTGCCATGAGCCCATCAACAAGAGCAACAGTCTCACGTCTCATCCCACCAGCCGAACAGGTGGCACCTCCCAAGGCTTGCAGTGTCAGCACCCATGTCCTAGTGCATGGCCCCTGGCCATCTGCTACCCTACCATATCATGATGTTTTCCATTGTTCACTTGTGGGGGGTGAACATATAATAAAACACTTAGCATTAGGAGTAATGTTTTTCAAATGCCAATGATCTAAAAAATAATATTTTAAAAACTGGAATAGTTAATTCTTACACAAATGCAATGAAGGCAGTTGATTCCTTAATTAATGGAAACTGGACCCAGGACCTAGTGAGGAAGTCAAGAAACTAGAAAAGAGTCCTGAAAAAAATGACTAGCTTTTAAAAGTGTGAAAATATAAAATAAGAACTCAAAGAGATTTCAGAACATTTATAGAAAAAAGATTTTAATCAAGGTTTAGATTATAAAATCTCAAAAGAAAAGCAGAGTGGATTTGGCTTTCTGTATTGGCTTGGTACCCCAGTACCTACTGTAGTATCTGGCAAGCAGTTCATCTAATGAATAAATTCATGACTACATATGCTAATTTTTAAAAAATGCATAAAGATAGTTAAACATCAAATGCCATTTGGACCAAAAAAAAATCATCTTGATAAGCTGTAACTATTTCATACTTTTTCTACCCAGTGAGCCAGTGGTACAGTCTTGTGCTAGGATCCAGCCTCTCAATGGGACTGTCCTTGGAGCAGATGCTGGCAGAGTACCCACTGTGCACATTCACTATGTCTGGCTATCCTAAACCAAAGTGGAAGCATCAGCCAGTTTATGCACAGAGGGTTCCTCCCCATCATAGCTCTCACACATTCTTGCAAACCTTGACCCACTCGAGCCTCCTTCATAAATCTGGTTTTCAGACTCAGTAAGCTCTTGTTCACTCAATTCCCTCTGCCTAGAGTTGGGAAGGTACAGGCAATTCTTCCAATTCACAAGCCTTCCAAGTCACTGTGAACAAGGTGTGAATCATGGTGTAATTGGGAAGAAGCCCGAGTGCAGGCTGTCTTCCTTCAGGGAGAATAAGTGTTTGTAATAAATTAACCGATCTTGTTTAAAAAGCTGAACTGTTTGTTTGCCCCAATATCTAGCCTTCCAGATGTCTCATTTCCCCTGAGCATGGTTAGAATGGCCAGAATTGAAATGAAGTGTTAATCAGACAAGCAAAAGGACAGGATGATGGTTCCCTTTGCAGGATCAAGACTAATGACTTCCTTCCCAAGGGTTTTAGTAAATTTTCTGTGTGCATGAGAAATTAGAATGGGGTGTAGGGAGTTTTGCTAATAGGGACCATTTGTCTGATATGATCAGGATAACGTAGGGATCATGTTTATTTATGGACTCTTTCAACCACCTCGTGGCACCCTCCAAGCTGTAGTCAGTTAGCTGATCCTTCTGGCATTAAACAACATCCTAAGCTATACAGAAAGACTTGAATCACTACATTTACTTTTCTGAAAAATAAGTAGCAGCCTCAGCAGACCATTCCTGGGTTTTATGGAGCACACATCTCCATCTGGCCTGCAAGCTCTTAAGCACCTGCTGCTATATTGGTAACACGGTATGTGTTCATTAGAGCAAGCAAACTGCTATGGCAGACGCCCAAAATATGTAACAGCTCTGCCAGCAGGGCCACTCATCCATGCTCACATATTAGTTCTGGATAGATGAGCTCCCCTCCTCCATGCAGTCAGATAAAAAAAAAGTCCAAGTTCGTGAAACCTGTGCCGTTTTCAATTCTTCAACTTCAAGTTGAAAGTCAAGCAGTTTTCAGGGAAGTACTCTGTGTAGAAATGAACCCTTCAGAAAAGGCATATGGCATTTTATAGACCAGGCTGGAAGTGGGACACACCCTTTCTGCTCACTTTTTATCGGGTAGGGCTCAGTCCTATGGGCCACTCCTAACAACAGAGGCACCTGGAAAATTAAGTTCAGCTATGTGCCCAGGGAGAAAAGCCAAGTCAAGGTCTGAACCATAGTGATTTATGAGATTATAGATCAACTCTGAACCTTATTCTCCTCTTTCAGTAAAGACATATCATTTTGAACAGTACAGGATATAACAGAATACCCTACTGTGAGTGTCTTTAAGTTGTGTTTTCAGGGCTGTACTTAGCACAAATCTGACAGATAAAAATCTCAGTGATGGCAACAATCCTCATTGGACCATGGAGTCAGATAGACTAGGTTTGAGTCTGGGCTCTGTCACTGTGTAGCTGGTTGATCTAGGCAACATATTATATTCTTTCAGCCTTGGTTTCCTTATATGTAAAATGGGCACAAGAATATATATGTATGGCAGGGCATGTAGCTCAGCTGAATGGTGCTTGCTTGGTAAGTACAAGGCCCTGAGTTCAATTCCCAGTACCAAGAAAGAAAATAGTAAAGAAAAGAAATTAAATAGATAGATAGATAATATGAGGTTATATGAAGGTTAAATGAGATCTGCACATAAACTCTGTATTTCAGAGTGATTAACATGGAACTTGGCACAAAGTAAACCATGGAGATGGGAATCAAGGCACATTTCACTTAGATCTTAAATGACAATAAGTACCACATTCCAAAGTAAGATTACCATGTAGGATTTGCAAAAAATAAGGCAAAGGAGTAGGATAATGCTCCAAACCCTCTCTCAGGGTAAGAGAAGGAGTTTAGAAGAGAGGGTTTCCGCTGAGAGTCCCACTCAGGCTTCCCTGGGGGTGGGAGGTAGATGCCTGACCTGAAATCTCTAAGGGTTTGGGCTTGCACAGTAGCCTTGGGCTACCGTCTGACTTGGGCTTGGAAACCAGCCAGAAAGCTGATTGGCTACAGTGCTGGCAAAGCAGAAAGAGGCAGTTGTGGGGGAAATGGGCACCTTCCCACAGTCTGTCAAGGAAGTTTGAATGTTCTACAAGAACTCAGCCTGGACCAGGAGTGGCCAGCAGACAACTGGGGCAAAAGAAGTCATGGACCTTCATGAAAGGGCTTTGTGGAGGGGTCAAGATAAAGCATCTAAAGAAGTCCTTCCAGATGAGAAGGGTCCCGGATCCATAACTGACAAGAGGTAGGGGAGACATTTCACCCACATCAAAGAGCTGCGAGTGAGAGACCTGAGGATGCGAAATTGGTATTGGTCTGAGCAAGGGGGACTTGACCAACCCATAAAAGGCGACAGGAGAAAAATGTCAGTGATCCAAACATGTCAGGCCCCGAAAGATGCTTCTGTTAAATTCATGCATTCTTTCATCAAATGTGCACTGGGCATGTATTAAACACCTTCTAGGAACTTGAAACACATTTATAAACAAAATGAGATCGTGCTTTTGTGGAGCTTCTATCCAAGGAGACGGGAAATAACGGAGTAAGTAAGTACACTGTAAAGTATGTCAGAAGGTGATTAGTGCTAAGGAGAATAGACAGCATTGTGATAGGTTAGGTCGTCAAATTTATTAGCTCGGAAGCCACATGGGTGACTGTTAAAGTGCACTTCTGGATGTGTCTGGGTGGGTCACGGAAGCGTGACTTTGGGTGTTATATCAGGTCCCTGGCCCCTTACTCTCTGGTGCTGTTCTACTGCTCTGTTCCCCGGCTCCACAAATGGAGTAGTTTTGCTCCACCGTGCCCTCCCACCCTCAACACCTTAGGTACAGAAGGAATGAATCTCACCATGGTCAAGGTCATATATGGTAAGCCTACTGTTAATGACATTCTAGATGGTAAGACATTAAAAGCTTCTCCTCAACAAGTTCAAAAAGACAACATGCTTGCTCTTACCACTTCTATTCAAAAGAGTACTAGCTGTTTGAGCCAGAGTAATTAGGCAAGATAAAAAAATAAAAGATATCCAAATTAGAAAAGAAGTTAGGTTGTCCCTGTTTGTAGATGTCATGATTTTTGTATATAAAAAGGCTCCATCAAAATCTGCTAAAAATAATACATGAGTTTATTCACATTGCAGGACATAGAATCAACATCTAAGAGTCATTAACATTTTTATACATTATCAACAAACTATCTGAAAAATACAGCAATACCATTTAAAATGAAAGAAAAATTGGGGAATAAATTTAACAAAGGAGGTAGATGAACCATATGCTGAAAACTATAAAATATTGATTAAAGAAATTCAAGTTGATACAAATAAACGGAAAACTATCCCATTTTTATGGATTAAAAGAAATTAAAATTCTTAAAATGTCTACACTGCTTAAGATGATCTCCAGGTTCAATGCGATCCCTATCTAGATTCCAATGACATTTTTCACAGAAATAGAAAAAAACCCTAAAATCTTTGTGAGACTACAAAAGATCCTGAATAGCCAAATAAGTGTTGAGCAAAAAAAAAAAAAAAAAAAATCAAAGCTGGAGGCATCATACTACCTGACTTCAAAATCTACTACAAAGGTATAATAATCAAAACATCATGGTCACTGGCATAAAAACAGAAATATAGTGTAATAGCACAAAATGGAATGCTCAAAAATAAATGCATCTACTTATTGTTAAATGATTTTGAACAAATAAAACAATGGGAAAAAGTCTTTTCAAGAAACAATATGTGGAAAACTGGATATCTAAAAGCAAGAGAATAAAATTGAACATTTACTTTATTTACATACAAAAGAGTTAAATGTAAGAATAGAATCATTAAGATTAAAAGAAAATGGAGGGCTGGGGATATAGTTCAGTGGAATAGGTGCTTGCCTAGCAAGTGCAGGGTCCTGAGTTCGATCCCCAGTACCGCAAAAAAAAAAAAAAAAAAAGGAACTACAAAGATTAAAAAAAAATTAGAAGAAAACAGAAAATCTTTTTGACATTAGTCTCAGCAAAGATTTTTTTGCCATAATCTCAGAAGCACAGGCAACAAAAGTAAAAATAGACAAATCAGATTACACCAAACTCAAAATTTTTGTACAGCCTGGCCCTGAATCAAGGCCAGCAGTTTTCTGAAGCTGTTGGTTTCAAGCAGGAGCCTAAAGTTGTATCTTTCTATGGTCTTTTGGCCATTTCAGAACTTTGGGAATGTAATGGTCGATTCATTAGAAAGAAACAAATAACTAAATAAATTTTACGAGAGGATTTCAAGATGGCGACCGGGTAGGCAGCAGAGAGAGAACCTCCTGGAGGAATGCCACTCAGACAAAGGAATATAGGAATATAGCAACATGTGAAGGACAGAAAGGAAAGAGGTGGGTATCCTGAACTCAGGAAGGCTCTGAAATGGGAATTGAAGCCCTCGGAAATACTAAGCAAAACCTCTTCTGGAGGAGAGGATCGGAGATCCGCCATGGTGCAGTTGGAGGGAGAGGAAAAGGAGGAAGTCACCGCTCCAAACACACCCTTGGCCCATGCCCTCATTCCAGCATTCGCAGCTTCAGCTTCGGAGGCCCACGCTCATGGAAGCCTCCCGACTAGGCCAGGGGAGAGCGGAGTTCCGAGACCGGGTCCAGGGCTGGAGAGGGGAGGACGCAGCCAGAAAAAGAGGCAATGGCAGTCGGGAGCAATTGTCGAACCCAGTGTGAGGATAAGTTACGACAGCCACTGGGGCAGAGTCCCCACCTTGTGGCAACCTTCCTAATCAGCGCCTGGAGAGAATCAATGCAACTAGTACACAGCCCACCAAGCCCGGCTCTGCATCTGCCTTGAGGCGGTGGTCCCCTGCCTCTCTGCTGGGTGAGCGGCTACTGGCAGAGAGCAGCGGGCATCCTTGGTGGCGAGCTGCAGTGGCTCCCAGGGATCTGGCCGAGGAGTGGACGGGGGCTCCAGCACCACAACGGGAGGGAGATGCAGAGGGAGGTGGATCACGTGGCTCCACGCCCTTCTCACTCCAACATCAGGCAGAAAGAATGATCTGGGTTGCCGGGACTCAGCTCCCACCCTGAACTCTCTCTGGGAGCACATTGAGTGTCGGCAGCTTAAGCAAGCACCGCCTGTTCCTGGCAACAATGGGACGAACCCACGGTCTTCAGGACTCACCCCAAACTATTGATGTGAGCACCAAGGGGGTCTCCTTGCAGCTTGCACATGTGAACCTTGCATGAACCCGTAGCAACAAATTAGATGAAAAGCAGCAGAGTGGGAGTCTGAAAAACAACATACTCTATACAGCAGACCCGAGAAAATCCTCCGACTCTATTCTAGAACTAATCTTTAAACTCAGTTCATACCCTGAACTAACAGTGAGAACAGGCCGGGGAGATTTCAAGCCCTTATACCAAGCATCGTAAGTTCGTCCAATGCCCAGCTGCAAGGGGTGGGGAATGGTAATACTGGAGATCAGGAGGAGGGAGGAGGAGAAGAAAGGGCCTCCGGCATCGAGGCAGCGGGACAGAGCCGAACGGGTCACTGAGGGTGCCCCGATGGGGGCGCGTGCCCCTTGGCTGCTCTGCTGTGGGCCCCGTGGCTGCTCTGCTGTGGGCCCTGCTGAGGCAGCTATATCTCTTCCCAAGGCGAGAGTCCAGGGGTATAGATAAACCCAGGAATATAGTTATTACCACAGGGAAGATGACTGATTGAGTGGTAGGGCAATGGAGATGAGGGAGGAGAAAATTGAATGATCAAACGGGCCATCATCTGTGTAACTGAGTGACAAATGTGAAGGTAGCATTATGTAGGACAGCATCCAGAGCTGATTCCTTTCTATGTTCTCTATAATTTTGTACTTCCTCAATCGTGTTTGTATTAACAGAAGTGAAGATAACTTTATGTTATACAGCATCCAGTACTGGTTCCCTACTATCTTCTCTGTAATTTGGTATTTCCTTTAATGTTTATGTGTTAACTAATGTGAAGATAACATTATGTAATACAGCATCCAGTGCTAGTTCTCTACTATATTCTGTATAATTTTGTATTTTTGGTATTGTTTATGGCTTATTCTGGTTCGTGTCTCCATTCTTTTGTCTTTTAAATAAAATTTTTTTTTTTTTTGTGCAGCAAGGGACACTATGAACAAAATGAGGAGCTACCCTAAGGAAAGGGAGAAAATATTTGCTAACTATATGTCTGATATGGGGGAAATGGGCACCTTCTGATACGGTCAGAGGTATTCAAAATATATCAGGAAATAAGTAGAACCAGCAACATGGTCACACATGCTACAAGCAGGACCAGCAGCCCAGCAGTGGGGACCAGCAACTCAGTAGCAGTGAGACTAAGAGACTGTTTCCCATGGGGCCATGCAGAGTCAGCAGTTAGTAAGTAAGGTGAACCAGCTGTGGCACACAGACCCCTGGAACACAACTGGTAGGTGGGGCTGCCATTTTATTTCAAAGGGCTCGGGGCAAACTTCAGCAGCAGAACAGACCCAGGTCACTTCACTGCCAATGTCCCAGAGTGGAATGAAGGAAGAGTCATCCACTTATAGCAGATGAGAAGCAGACTAGGGAGAATTCTGCTGAGAGATAGGAGCTGGCACCACTTAGACTCTGTACCAGTGGCCACCAAATGTCAATCTTAGCCCTAAATACAAAAAACTGGAAACATCTCTGGTCTGCAACCTGCAGAGTGGCCTTGCCCCAGTAGCATAAGCAGGGAAGCAGCCTTGGCCAGCAGCAGGACAAGCGCACTCACCCTGCCTAATGACCAGCATGTATGAGGAGTCAGTGGAGTGGAACAGAGGAAGCTGTGCAAGGTCAAGAAGAAGCCAACTGTGCACAGGTCTGGGGCAATCCTAAGCTTTCCCTACTCAAGGGCACCACAGCCACCAGGAGAGTGCCATAGAGATAATCACAGTAAGAAGTAGACATCAGAATATTACCAGCTTAAGCTAGTCTTAGCCAGGGTGATATCTCAGTGGCTTAAGTGCCTGCTTGGCAAGTGCAAAGTCCTGAGTTTGATTCCTGGTACAAAAAAAAAAAAAAAAAAAGACCAGTGCTAAACTCCATGTCCAGATGCCAAGATCAGCCTCAAACCCACCACAAATCCTACTATAAACCTGATGGGATTACACAGCACATTTCTCAGGTTAAAAAAAAAGAAATGACTATTAAAATGAAAGACATTAGAGCAGACAGATAAAAAACAGGAGAGCTTAGGAAAACAATGGAAATAATGAATGCTGAACATAGAAAAGACATGGAATTCAAGAAACAAATCCTTAATCCAGGAGATTAAGAACTCCATTGAAAGTAACAGATGAACAAAGGCAAGGATAGAATATCAGATCTAGAAGACAGAATTGCAGCTAGCAACCATGAAAAGAAAGATATCTTAAAAATAGCAAGAGTAGCTGGGCATGATGGCGTATGCCTGTAATCTCGGCACTCAGGAGGCTGAGGCAGGAGGGTAGTTGTGAGCTTGAGGTCAGCCTGGGCTACAAAGTGAGCTCAAGGGCAGCCTGAACTGCACAGCGAGACCCTGTCTCAAGAAGGAAAAAAAAAAAAAGACAAAAAAACACCAAAAATAGCAAGAGACCATGAAAATCAATCCAAGTGCTGCAAGATGAAGTAAAGAACAACATAAGATTGATTAGAGTCAATTAAAAGGCTAGAGATAGTACAAATGCCATAAGAACCTCTTCACAGAAATAATGGCAGAAAATTTCCCAAACATGGATAAAGAATTTAACATACAAATAAATGAAGCATATAGAACTCCAAAGAACCGTGTCTAAAATAAATCTATATGAAGGAATATATTAATCAAGATACCAGAAATTCAGCATAAGAACAGAATATTAAAAACTGTTAGAGAAAAAAGCAAACCACCTATAAAGGAAATCCCACCACAATTACAACAGACTTCTCAACACAAACCCACAAATCAAGGAGAGTTTGGAGTAAGGTATTTCAAGCCCTAAAAGAAATTAATCTCCAACCCAGATTGATATACACCACAAACTATCTTCCAAAATGAATGGGGAAGGGCCAGGGATATAGCTCAATGGCACAAGTGCCTGCCTGGCAAGTGCAAGGTCCTGAGTTTGATTTCCAGCAACAAAAAAACCCAAAAACCAAAATCAATGGAGAAATACGATACTGTTATGACAAAGAACACTGAAGAAATTCATAACCACCAAACCAGCTTTCCAAAATTCTCTGAAGCATATTTTAGAAAGAGATAATAAGGACCACAATTCCAAGAGCAACATTACAAAGAAGCCATCAGGCAAGGCAAGCAATTAAACAGGGAATAAAGACAGGGAACCAACAATGGCAAACTAATAGGAGAAGAAGATACTAATGCATATCAGATACATATCAGACCATCACTGTAAACAGTGTCAGTTCACCAATTAAAAGAAATCAACTGGCAAAGTGGACCAAGAAACAAGATCCAACAATATCAACAATATGCTGCACACAACAAACACATTTAGCTCAAAAAGAAATTCATACACTGAAAGTCAAAGGATGGAAAACCAATATCATGTGGCAGGAACCCAGAAAAAAGCAGGGATAACTATTCTATTTGCAGATAATATGAATCTCAAGTCAAGATTGACCAAAAGAGACAAAGGTCACTACATTCATGTAAGGGAAAATTCCAAGAAGAGAGAATAATCATAAATACATATGCACCAAACACCAGTGCACACAAATACATAAAATAAATATTAATAGACACAAAAAGTAAAATAAGCACTAACACAATTGTAATAGGAACCTTAGTACTTCACTATAACAAATAGATCAACTTGACAAAAAGCACAAAAAGAAATATGAGAACTAAACCAAACTCATGAACAAATGAACTTAGTGAATGTCTATAGGGTTTACCACCCCACAACATCAGAATACACTTTCCTCTCAGCTGCACATGGAATGTTCTCCAAAACAGACCACATACTAGTCCATACAACATGTCTAAGTAAATGCAGAGAAACTGGAATCATACCATGCATATTATCTGAGCATAGTGCAGTGAAAATGGAAATTAATGGCAAAAGAAACCACAAAAACTACATAAGCACGTTGAAATTAAATAACAGCACCCCTGAACAAACAATAGGTAACAGTGGAAATGAGAGAAGAATTAAACACTATCTATAATTAAATGATAATGCTGAACAATATTGTTATGGTTGATACATTGTGTCAACTTGGGGAGTCCAGAGGTTTTGCTGAGTGATTTAGCAGGAAGCCAGGGTGCTTACTTTGTATACATCCTGAGCCTGTGGAAGGGGAGGGCATGGAGGTTATGTGAGAGGTATACGCCCCCTGGGTGGGGGTAGGCTGTTTACAATGTAGGGGAGAAAAGGAGGCTGCTTGCAGCCATTCCTCCCTTTTGCTGGTTGTTTTTGCTGTGTTCTGCTGCCCTGAACAGTTTGCCCTCTGCATGTGCCACTCTGCCTCAGAACCAGCGAAGTATGAACTGGAACCTCCACAAACTGTAAGCTAAATAAACCTTTCCTTCCCTCATTTTGGGTGTTGTGTATTTTGTCTCAGCAATGAGAGAAAAGTAACAAAGACAAATATACAAGAACTTATGGGTTGCAATGGAAGCAGTCCTAAGAGAGAAATTTATAGCATGAACTCTCATATCAGGAAAACAGAACAAGCTCAAATAAGGACCCAAATATTGAACCTCGAACTTCTAGAAAAGGAAGAACAAATTAAGCACAAAACTCGTATGAGGAAGGAAATTATAAAGAGCAAGAAGAAATTAATGCAACTAAAACTAAAAAAATACAAAGAATCAAAACATTTCTTCTTTGAAAGAGTAAATAAAATAATAAACCTGGGGGCTGGGGATATAGCTCAGTGGAATAAGCGCTTGCCTAGCAAGCGCAGGGTCCTGAGTTCGATCCCCAGTACCGCCAAAAAAAAAAAAAAAAAAAAAAAAAAAAAAAAAAAAAAAAAAAAAAAAAAAAAAAAAAAAAAAAAAAAAAAAAAAAAAAAAAAAAAAAAAAAAAAAAAAAAAAAAAAAAAAAAAAAAAAAAAAAAAAAAAAAAAAAAAAAAAAAAAAAAAAAAAAAAAAAAAAAAAGAAAAGAAAATAAATAAACCTGTAGCCAACTTTCTTATAAAGAGGAAGGAAAAGACTCAAATTCATGCAATTAGGAATGAAAAGGGAGGAACCACAACAGATCCTGTAGAAATCCAGAGGATCATCAATAACTACTGTAAGAACCTGTACTCTCATAAGATGGAGAACACACAAGAAACAGATTTCTAGATACAAATGAATTGGCAAAACTGAATCGAGAAGATGTAAAAATTCTAAATAACCCAATACCAGTCAATTAAATTGAAGTGTAATTGAAAACTTACCAACAAAGAAAAGCCCACATCCTGATGAATTTGCTGCTGAATTCTACACAAAATTTAGAGAAGAGTAAATGCCACTACTGATGAAACTCTTTAATGCAATAGAAAGGAAAGTAATACTCACAAAATCACTCCTGAAAGCAAATGTTACCCTGATACCAAAACCAGAGAAAGGCCAAAGCAGAAAAGAGAACTACAGGCCAATCTCTCTAGTAAACATAGATGCAAAAACTCTCAACAAGGTACTGTCAAACAGAATGCAGCCAATTTTCAAGAAGATTATTCATGACAACCAAGTAGGATTCATCATGGAAATGCAGGGATGCTTCAACATATATAAATCAATAAATGCAATACACCATATCAACAGAGCCAATGACAAAAATCACATGATCATTTCAATAGATGCAGAAAGAGTATTTAACAAAGTCCAATGCTCATTCATGATAAAAAAAAAACCTACAGAAAATTAGAAGAGATGGTTACCTCAATTTGATAAAAACTATCTATGACAAACCAACAGCCAATATTATACTAAATGGTCAAAACCTGAAAGCTCTCATTCTAAAAACAGGAACAAGACAAGAGTGTCCACTATCACCACTTCTATTTAATATAGTCCTGGTAACATTAGCCAGAGCAATTAAACAAGGGAAAGAAATAAAAAGCATAAAGATATGAAAGGAAGATATTAAATTATGATTATTTGCAGATGACATGATACTCTACATAGAAGATCCCAAAGACCCCACCAAAAGGCTTCTAGATTTAATAACCGGATCCAGTAGAGTAGCTGGATACAAAGTCAATACTCCAAAATCAATAGCATTCCTGTACAGACATAACAAACTCACTGAGAGAGAAATTAGGGAAACAACACCTTTCAAGCTCCATCCAAAAGATGAAATACTTAGGAATCAATCTAACAAAGAAAGTAAAAGATCTCTCTATTGAAAAATACAGTACTATGAAAAAGGAGATTGAAGAAGATATCAGAAAAGGGAGAGATATCCCTTGCTCTTGGTAGGAAGAACCAACATAATGAAAATGGCCATGCTATACAGATTTAGTTCAATCCCAATCAAAATATTAGCATACCTCACAGAACTAGAGAAAACATTCCTAAAGCTCATTTGGAAACAGAAGACCCCTAGAATAGCAAAAGAAATCCTGGGCAACAAAGGAAAGGCAGGAGGCATCACAATCCCTGACCTGAAATTATACTGCATAGCTACTGTGACAAAATCAGCATGGCATTGGCAAAAAAATAAACCTGAGGATCAATGGAACAGATTAGAAGGTCCATAAACAACTCCAATCATGCTAAGCCACAGTATCTTTGACAAATGGGCCCAAACACATTCACTGGAATAAAAATAACCTCTTTAATAAATGGCACTGTAGTTGCCAGGTGTGGTGGCACAGGCCTGTAATCCCAGCACTCAGGAAGCTGAGGAGGAGGATCATTGTTGCAAGTTTGAAGCCAGCCTGAGCTAAAAAGTGAGCTCAAGGCCAGCCTGAACTGCATAGCAACCCCTTGTCTCAAAAAGACAAAATAATATTAATAGTAATAATAATAATTAATAATAAATGGTGCTGTAAAAACTGGCTTTCCACATGCCAAAAACTAAAACTAGACCAATGTCTCTCACTATGAACTAAAATCAAAATGGATCAAAGATCTAAATATTAAAACAGAGACACTAAATCTGTTGGAAGAGAGTTTAGACACAACTCTCAAAGACATAGGCAACGACTTCATAAATAAAACCCTGATCAAATGGGAAGTAATACAAAGAATCAACAACTCGGATCTCATCCTGCTAAAAACCGTTTTCACAGCAAAAGAAATCACCAGCAGAGTGCAAACACAACCCATAGAGTGGGAAAAAATTTTAGCTAGTTGGCCCTAAGAAAAAGAACTGAAAAAACCGAACAATAAAGAACTGAAAAAACTTGGATCTCCCCAAATTGAAAAACCCAATCCAAAAATAGGCATCTTAGATAAATACACACTTCTCATAGGAAAAATTTCAAATGATAAATAAATACATGAAAGAATTTTCATCACTGGTCATTCAAGAGACACAGATTAAAACAATGCTGAGATTCCATCTCACTCCGGAAAGAGTGGCTGTCATCAAGAAAGCAACCAATAACAAGTGCTGGAGGGGCTGTGAGGAAGAAGGAGTCCTTCTCCACTGCGGGTGGCAATACAGACTGGTGCAACCACTTCGGAAAGCAGTCTGGAGACACTTCAGAAAACTAGGATTAGATGTCCCATTTAACCCAGGTATTCCCCTTCTGGGTATTTTCCCAGAAGAATTAAAAACTTCATACTATAGCAATATATGTGCTCCCATGTTTACAGCAGGATAATTTGTCATAGCTAAGTCTTGGAAACAACCCAAGTGGCCATAAACCGAGGAATGGATGAAAAAGATGTGGTATTTGTATACAGTGGAGAACTAAGCCATAAAGAAGGACAAACAAGAAATTTGTAGGTAAATAGATGCATCTTGAGAGTATGGTCTTAAGTAAAATAAATCAGACACACATGTGTAAATATTGCACTGTCTCCCTGGTGTGAGAAACTTTAAGAGTAAACAAGGACCAAAATATTGACTAGATAATGTAAAATAGAGAAAATTGTTCAAAAGCAAAGACGAACTAGGGAGGAAGGAGGAGGAAAGAAAAGAAGGAATTGAAAAGGAAAAAAGATGATAACCGAAGGATAAAATGGAAACAAAGATTTGTAAATGAGAAGAGAGGTTAGAGGGGGGAAGGGATTGGAAATAAAAGAGGTATCAAGATATATCATATACAGGTACAAATTCCCTATGATGAATATCATTGTTATATATCTAAACTGTACCCATAAATTTAATTTTTAAAAATCCTGAGGGAATTAAGACATTTAAGATAACAGTTCTAAATAGTTTATTTAAAAATGGATTGTCTGGTGAACAAAAGAACATAAAATGTCCAATTGTACTCCTCCTCTATTACTTGAAGGAAACTGTCTCTCCCTAAATTGACTGCTAAATAAATCCCTTTAAAAGCTGATGAGTGGAGTGTGGTGGCGCACACCTGCAATCCCAGCACCCGGGAGGCAGAGGCAGGAGGGTCTTTGGGAGTTTGAGACCAGCCTTGGCTACAAAGTGAGCTCAAGGCTGGCCTGAACTTCATAGCAAGACCCTGTCTCAGAAAAGACCAAGAAACAGCTGAGAAAAATGCATAAAATGCTTTAGACCTGGGTGTGATGGCATATGCCTGTTGTCTCAACCCTTTGGGTGGCTGAGATAGAAAGATTGCAAGTTTGAGCCCAGACTGGGTAACTTAGTGTCTTAGCAAGATCCTGTCTCAAAATAAAATTTAAATAAATAAATAAATAAGTGGCGGGGGATGTAGTTCAGTGTGAAGCCCCTAGGTTCAACCTCCAACACTGAAAATACAATAAAATCTTCAAAATATATATATCAGGAATTCAATTCAATAGCAAGAAATCCATTATAAAATGGGCAAAGCGCCTAAATATACATTTCTGAAAGTAAGACATACAAACAGGCATGTTACTTATCAACCTCAGTAATTATCAGGAAATGCAAATCAAAACCACAAAAAGATATCTCCTCATATCTGTTAGGATAGCTATCAAGGAGACAAATAATACATTTGGGCAAGGGTGTGTAAGAAAAAGGAGCCATTACTTCCTGGGGATGGAAAGCCCTGCAAGGCTGTCCCTGATGTTCCCACCCACCTCTTCACTGTCCTGGCACTTATTTGTCCTTGACCACTAAAGAGCTTCCTGAGCAACATAGCCTTTGGGTTAGTGACAAGTGTTGACCTGGCTTCATTGTGAAACTATGTTTATTTTGTACAGGTGTGAGCTTTTGCTATCTTTTGATTCCAGGCGTGTGGCTTGTGAACAGAAAATCATGGCTATGTCTTCCTCCAAATGCCACAGGTTGTTTGGCCTGGTGACCTCTCATCTCCACCAGCAATGCCTCACCCCACCTTTCACTGTCAGGGCCCCAGGCAGGGAGTGAAGCAGACTCAAATGCATATTAAATAGAGGTGCGCTCTTCACTTCCACCAAGAACCACTCAGGTCCTGTGTTCCAGGTTTTCAGGTTTCCAGGACAATTCAGATTTCAGGTGCTATCTCCTGATTTTAAAACGTTGGCACTAAATAAAGAGACAATTGCCAGCAAAACAAAAATGCCTGTGAGCTAAATTTAGTTGTGAGTTGCTAATGTCTACTTTGTTGTTTCTGAAGGTTCTTGCAATGGTACTGATATGATTTAAGCATGTCTGCAAAGGTTCATGTGTTAAAATTTAAACTCCATGCATGATTTTAAGAGGGTAGAAACTTAATCTGCCTATGGTATTTAAAAGTGAGGCTTTTAAAAGATGATTGGTGGTAGATAAGGTGATCAGGATACAGCCCCCATGATTGAAACTCAGTGGCCTAATAAGAGAAAGAGTAATTATGAGACACACACACACACACACACACACACACACACACACACACTCAGATGTTCCCTGTCTCTTGCCATGTGAGCCCTATGTTACCTTGAGATTTGGCCAGTAAAAGGGCTACCATCAGCCACGTATGATGGCACATGCCTATAATCCAGCATAGGCTGAGGAAGGAGGTTTGCTGTGAGTTCAAGGCCAGCATTCTCTGAACTGCATAGCATGTCAACCCCTTGTTCTTTGACCATACTGTGAACTAAAATGAAGCTCTTCTATTTATAAGTATCTGGTCTCAGGTATTTTGTCATAGTAACAGAAAGCAGACTAATACAATGCCTTGTGAAGTTTCTAGTGTCATTTTCAAGTATCATCCTCACTACCCTGTCATGAAGACCTAAGAGAAAAAACATTTTCTTCTGCCCTCTGCAGATTTCCAGCAGGGATGACATGAGATGAGTAAAAAGAGAAAGCCTACCAATTTTATTTGCATATACATGGGAACCTCAAGAAGAAAAATGAAGACCTGAAGTGACTAGATCTAAGTGTTTATAAATTAGGTCAAATGCAGAGTAGGAACTGTGGGAAAGTAATTAACACGTATAGGGAGACTCAGTATGAATTTCTCTCACATGCAATTTCCTGCTTCTTGTGAAGAGAATGTTTCTTCTTCCTGATGCAAGACAGATACCTTTCTCCTGTGAATTTTGTCTCCTGCTTTTGGGCTAGGAGAGTTAGAGTGCTTTATTTGTATCTGCTGCTTTCTACTCTTTTATGCAAAGTAGTTAATATGCTGGAGCAACACATGTTTGGGTTGAATGCCGTGAACCTCTTCATCATAAGGGCCGCTCTTCTCCCACTATCATTCTTAAGGTCACAGAGGTGTGAATGTAATGTACGCCTGGGGCCAATCTTAGGATGTAAATGTGTCTCTCAAAAGTGGAAAGGCACTGGGGGCCCGTGGCCTTTCTAATTACACGCTAGTGTGGAAGACTTGACCAGACAGAGGTGAGAAGGTGAAGTGTCGAGTGCCTCAGAGGAGCCAGGTGCTTGGGCAGGTGGGTGTCATAGTGAAAAGGAAAGGCCAATGGAACAAAGATGTTGAGAAGAGAGGATTACAAAACTGGGAAAAGAAAATAAAAAAGAAAACTGGGGAAAGATTTAACAGGACAGAAGACTTGGCAGAGAGAGACTGTCTTAGTCCATCCTCTGCTGCTCTAACAAAACACCCGAGGCTGGGTAACAAAATGAGGTTTATTTAGCTCACAGTTTTGGAAGCTGAAAGTCCAAGACTTGGCAGCCCTGTCAATTTGGCTTTCTGTGAAAGCCTTCTGGCTACATCGCACCATGGCTGATGGGAGCATTGCACCAAAGAGCACAGTCATGTGGTGAGACAAGAAGCAAGATGATGCAGGGGTCATGTTTAATGTTTTTGTAATAACTCATTCTCCAAGAACTGATCCACTTCTCAAGACTGTCACCCCCAAATGTAGTTGTAGTGCCCCCAAGGCCTAGTTGTCTTTCACTAGGCCCCATGTCTTCAAGGTTCTGCTGTCCCTCAACACTACCATATTGGGGACCAAGCTTTAAGCATATGAACCAGTAGGGGACAAATTCTATTCAAACCATAGCAGAAACCAATAAAGACAAGCCCATCCCCTCATATTTTCTTCCAAAGCCATCTTTTTGTGTCCAGGCCTCATCAATGAACTGGTCAAAATAATGGCCTTTAGGGCCCTGCTGAAGAGCAGTAGTCTCTCAGGACACTGCAAATGAAGCAGAAAGTTGCTCATCACCGGGATATAGAATTGACTTCTGAGTATACAGCACTAAGCCATTCCTTGCCTCGGCAGCCTCATTGGTTAGCTGCTCAACAGAGCTTGCAAGATTGGCCTTCTGAGAAGCCCTGAGAGGAGCAAACACTTGTAGAGTTTGCTCATACCTCTTATTGTGGGTTTCTGTTTGGTGAATTCCACGTTCCCAGGAAGTGCTCTCTTCAGTTTCAATAACACAATAGCTCTTGTTGGGTTGTGGTTGGGGCGTTGGTGAGGGAACAACTTTGTAAAGCACCTGATTGACATCATGAATAGAAACAAGCTGTTGGACATCATTCCTTCCCAGAACTACCCGGTTACCTGGGGATCTGAGCACCAGCCCTGGGGCCGGGAAGAAGACAGAGACAGAGGACAAACAGCAGACCCTAACCCTCACACCCAGAATAGCAGGTTTTCTCATTTCGACCCTGGGGGCACAGAACTCCCTGCCTGGGCAGGCCGTGTTTGACTATGATCCTCAGAAGACCTGAGTTCTGAGAAGCTGGGATCCTCACGTGGTCCCTTAGACCTTGAGGCTCAGGTAAGTTACCAGAGTTTCTTCAGAACACCTAAGGCCACTGTCAGTGTTCTCTTTGCCAAGTTTAATCTTTCTTTATATTTTTGTCTCTTTGAGACCGGGTCTTGCTATGCAGTTCACACTGGCCTTGAGCTCACTTTGTAGCCCAGGCTGGTCTCAAACTCACAATGATCCTCCTGCTTCAGCCTCCCGAATAATGGGATTACAGGCATGAGCCAGCACCCCCAGCAAGTTTAACCTTTCAAACAAAGTGAGCATCAATATATTAAAGCCTTTAATGACTTGGTGTGTATAGTGACAGGTGCTGTATTCCCTATAACTGGAATTACTGAATATATCTTTTTTAAAAAGAAATCTATCCAGGAAATATGGAAAGTAAAGATTTGGGAACTACAGGATCTTGCTGATTTAATCGAAGTGGATAAAATCTATTTTCTTGCCCAAATAACCCACTTTGGTTTTGAACACTGTACACTTTAACCATGCAAATTTTAACTTTCATTTTTCTCTAGAAATTATACAGATTCATGGCAAATATTCCCCTTAGAGGTGACTGTGATTGTAAACATTTTGCAGGAAAGATGCACACATTCTGTATTTGTCTTGTTTTCTAAAAAGAGCTCTTTATCTAGGAAAAGAATTGATCCCTACAATTTTTGCCAGATACTCTCTGCCTACAAAAGAAACCAGAATTTCCACAAATGAGTTAGAGTAGCTCTAAATGCAGCCTTTGGAAATGTGAAGAAGAATTTTACTACTTATGTGTAAGTGTGCCCATCTGTAAAGGCGAAAGGAACGGAAGAAGAGAGGAGGACAGAGAGAAATCAGTGCTGCAGACAAGTGAGACAGAGGCACCTTGGGAAACAGACAGGAGGGGGCACAGCTACCCACTGTGCTACCCAAGAAGTGGCCTTATTCAAGGCCAGAAGGGATCAGCCTGTGACATGACTGTAGCTGTGGCTGTTGCCAGGTGCGCTTCTGCTATGTCAACCCCTGAGGCCTTGTCTCTCGCCAGGTGACTCTGGTTATTCGCCTGCACGTTCAGATCATGCTGTCTGGAGCTGGCTGCACTGCTGCAGGACTAGTGAGATTTGTACTCTCTCCTCAGCATCTTGCAGACAGACATCACCACTACGGCCCTTTCTCTCAGACACCAGGGTCTGAGGCCAACAAGGTCTTAAGAGATTTGGCCTCTTCTGTGATTTTTCAGAAGTTTCTCAGCGTGCTGTCTCTCCTCCCAGGATTAATAAAACATTTCACGAAGTTCTTCAGAGTCACAGCATTCCACCAGAGTGAATAGGCGTGATGATGGATATAAACAGCATGACCGTCCATGCTGGTCCACACTGAAAAATGTAAAAAGCTGGAGAGGGGTGGGTGCTTCTGCACCCTGGCGGTAGTTCTAGTGCTCCAACGGGAAAGGGCTCTTGTCCTGGAGGGTGGCCGAGAGGAGGGAGCAGAAGGAGGCTTGTTGGGAGCAGCTGAATCTGGAAAGTAATTGCACATGCAGGATGAAGCCAGCCTGAGAACATGGGAGTCCTTGAAGCATGTAAATGAGCCGTTGCAGCTTGTTAACGGATGGCTGGGCAGAGAGGCTGAAATTAATATCGACCTCTGAAGAGTATAAGTAAAGCTCAACCTTCCCTTTGGCAGTTCCCCCCTCTGCTCGGGAGAGAGAGGACCTCCTGTGTCCCTGCTGTTGGTCCCTTGTCCCTCTTTCTTTTCCTCATTCTCACTGCCATTCCTTCCCAGGGTACAATTAGAACCCTACGAGTCACGACAGAGGCTTGCGGTGAACAGGTGAAGGGAACATTTCCTGGGACAGTTCTAGGGGCTCAGGCATGACTGAAGCAGGGAATCAAGGCAACTCTCTTTGTTGGCCGCGGGGCCTAACCATGGCCACCTTTACTTTTGTATCATTGATTTTTACTTCTACCCGTGAGCACTACTCTCTATATTGCAAAAAATATTGGTAAAACCGAAACATAAAATTAACAAATAACCAATAAAAGCAAATTTTACATGCCACACACATTTGTTTCTTATTGCAACACAACAAATTACCCTAAAACTTAAAGAGTTGGAACAAATGAAACATTTACCATCTCACACAGATTCTTTAGGCTAGGAATTTGGCTGGGGTAATTCAGCTCCAAGTCTATGTGCATTACAGTCAGGACCAGGGAACAAGGACCAGTCATGTAAGCTTGACTTGGGATGGAAAATCTGTTTCAAGGATGGTCCACTTATATGACTACCACCTTGGTTCCTGTTGTAGGCTGTCATGGGGACCAATTCACTGCCACATGGACCTCTTCAGGTCCTCACAACCTAGAATCTGCTTTCCCTGTGGGCAAGTGATCCAACAGAGCAAGGTGAAAACCATAGTGTCCTTTTTAGTTGATCATGAAGTAAGTCACATGCTACCACTTCTGCAATATCTACTTCTTAGAGTTTACATCTAAAATATCCCAACACCTCAGGTGCGCATTCTGGGTGTGTGATACTGGATCATGGGTGTGTGATACTGGATTAGTCCATTAGTGGGTTTATAGCTGGGTGTGATGTTGGGCAGTGAAGCCTGGTGAGAAGAGGAAGGTTACTGTGGGCATACACATCTATAGCCCATGTCTCCCTTCTCCTCCCTTGAGTGCTGCTGCTTCCTGCCTGCCATGCCATGAACTGTTTCTCCTCTGCCATGGTGATCTGTCTTGGAATCAGCCAACTTTGGACTGAAACCTTTACAAACTGTGTGCCAAAATAAACCTCCCCTCCTTTAATTTGTATCAGGTATTTTGTCCCAGCAATGAGAAAAGTAACTAAGATACTGTTGTTTACACAGCATTGGATTCCTATTTAGTGTGGGTGGGGACAGCTCAAAAAGGTGGTCTCAGAAGGCAAGGATCTTGGAAGATGACTAGTATACCACAGAAAATGAATGCTTATATGAACATGAATAACATAATACATTCTTAGGGAAAAATACCCAGAAATCTTTAGGAAGACCAATCTTGTTCATTTCAAAGTGTCATCCTGCATTTGAAGCAGAAATACTTACAGCAGAAATTACTAAATTCCACCTTCCTTCACTTTCTGCTTATCCCTGCCCCCCAAAACCTCCACAGTATGCTCAATGGTGAGATTTTTCAAGACCAAAGACATGTAGGAGCACTATCTTTCTCTTTTCTTTCCACTTATGGAACATATGTTATGACATACTTGAAAAAACAACCAGGAGAAAAGACTGCTCATAATCAACAAATCAAAGCTTAGGGATAATTGAAATTCAGTTTCTTCTAATATAAAGACCAAAGGAGCAATTTGCTAACAGGACACAGATAAGAATGACAGCATCAAACTAAGAGAAGCAAATGCAGATAGAGAAATACAGAAAAACACCATTATGATGTTAACAAAGTCATTTTCACGCAGCATGACTGGGAATTCTAAGCCATGGTGGCCAAACACAGAAGGGCTAACAGTCTAATCTTCTGCCAAGCAGTAAGGCATTCACGGAGACTTTCCTTTCAATTAATTACAGTAACATTTAGAGCACAAAGATTGGACGCAGAGGTTAGTTGCAGAGGAACTCTACAAAAAAACATGGTCCTTGTGCTCAGGGAGTCTGTACTTTCGGCAAGAGAGAACAGAGACATCTCCACATAAGTGACACTTGAGCACCCACAGGGAAGGGTAGTAGAGCTCAAGGAAGCACCAAAGAAGAAGACTTTAAGGACGGCTTCCCAAAGAGATGGCGCCTGCATGGGGTACCATGGGGCGCACAGGATGTGAACAGAAGGGCCGAGGAACAGAAGGCCCAGAAAGCAGAGCAATTCTAGCGGGTGAGCTTGAGACAGGTTGGCAAATGCAGGCTTGGGCTGTAGAACAAGCACCATCTAAACTCTAATGAGACTGAAGGGTTAGAAGAGCTCAGGAGTAAAAGATTGTTGAGAACGGAAGAAGCAGCTGAGAAAGTACACTGGGATTCAGACTTGGAGGGTCTTTAATATATAAATTCACTGGAAAACAATGAAATCTATACTGCCAAGGTTCAAATCTCAGCTCTGCTATATACTAGCTGTGTGAACATGAGCAAATTACTTAAACTCTCAGTGCCTCACTGACTTCATCTAAAAAGCGGGACGATGATAAAATCTACTCATAAGATTCTGAGATTAAATTATCTCATGTACAGATTATGCTTGACTTCCAGTGGAGTAGATACAAAACCAGCGTACACTGGAAGTACTATAGTTCAAAAGTGTGCTTAATACACCCAGCCTCCTGAATATCCTGGCTTAGCAACCTGGTACCCTGCAGGTGTGGCTATCCCTTTGACTGCAAGGCTGACTGGAAGCTGGGACGTTTTGCAGCAGCCCAGTATCACAAAAGAGAATTGTACCAAGTATCAGCAGCCTGGGAAATTCAAAGTATGGTTTCTACGGAATGTGTTCTGATAGCTCTGTGTATGAATAGTAGAGCCAGACCTGTGGAACACTGAAAGTACAATGGAGAGGATCATCAGCCAGTCAGTGGGGTCCAGATGTTAGCTGAGTTTACACTCTTAGGAGAACTAAGAAGATGGAGATAGTACTGATCGTGATAAAGTTAAGTTAAACACATACATTATACCCCCACTTCCATGCTTAATGTAGTACTGAGCTATTTCCACCACAGTGTAATTCCTCTGGAACAGTGGCCTCCTCGGTCACTGTGATGGAAGTTAAGATCCCTGGGGGTCACAGGCAGATTTTGCTGTGTTAAGTGTGCAGCGCACAAGCTAGTACTAATGCGTGGCCCTAACTAAAGTCAGGTGAATAGGGCATGTGGTGGGAAGCACTCGGACAGTCAGTGGGTAGTAAACGTCTCTGCTGCAGAAAGCTACAGGGAAGTAATATTTTTTATAGCTGTTATATTAGACTGCTGTGGCTACCAGGACAAAATATCACAGACTTGATATGAACAATAAAAACTTATTTTTTCCCAATTCTAGAAGCTGGAAGTCCTAGATTAAAATATTGCCCGGTCTGGTTTCCACTGAGGCTTTCCCACTGACTTGTGGGTGATCACTTTCTCTCCACACTCAATGGTCTTTCCTCTGTGCATGTGTGCATCTTGTGTTGCCTCCCTGTTGACCCAAATTTTTTCTTCCTATGAAAACTCCAGACTAGGTTAGGGCTCACCCTAATGGCCCCATTTTAACTTTACCACCCTTTACCCTAGTGTGTACAGTCTCATACTCAGATCCTGAGGGCTAGGCCTTCCAGTTATGGATTTGGAGGTGGGGTCATCATTCAGCCTATAACAGATGTGTTCAACCTGAGACAAGTGAAAAAATTACCTAAATCATCACTGTTAAAAATAAAGCATGGCTGTTAAATGCTATAAAGTTTTACCTCGGTCAAATGAGTCCATCAAACCCAAGCAATAGTTATCAGATTCACAGATGTAACTTCTGTTCAGTTTTTGATAGAACCAAAAAGATTTTCTAAATATAAAGCAAATGGAAAATTTTCTCAAAGAAAAGTCTGATGTGTGAAAGATGCAAATGTTAACACAAATGAAACTTATTTACAGCTATGAAACAAGTAATGGAATTAACATAGCATTTGTTAAAGAAATATACTGGTCCTAATTAAAATAAAATTAAGCTAAGCACCGTAAACTAAACACCAATAGGAAGCAGTATGTCTATGATTATTTTCTTATAATATTCATTAACCCACGATTAGAATCACTATCATTTGCCCTGGCTCAGTCTATCCTGCCAATATGTGGAAGAACAATTTAGAATTCAATCATGCAAAATAAGCAAAAGCCAGATAGCTATGAGTGAATTCTCCCTTTGTTCAAGTGTTTCAGCATCCAGAAAAATATCCAGTGACTAGAATTATAAGAATCATGTAAAATATTTTCTCAGCTTGGTTCTGCAGGAGAAGCAGACAGATGTGTGAGACACAATGTGAGTTACACTTCTAAAATATAAAAAGAAGTCAAGTCCCCTCCCAGGTTTGTTTTCCCACAATGGGCTCTCAAGTTTGTGGTAGAAGCTTTTCTCACAGCCTCACCTTCTGACCCACACAGTTCAGCACTTGACTCTCCAACCTCACTCTGCAGGTTCACGTGTATAAGTTGCTTCCTCCCTGTGTGGGAAGGAATGTATCTGACATGTTTTACATCTCTCACAACGCTTCTCATAAGATAGGATGTAGCTGGCCCGTGAGAAATAATTAATACGTTAGAGTTTACATGTTAATAGTCAGGACTATTCTGGGTCAGTAGCTTTCAAGCCTTGAAATGCTTCATTAATCCCCTATTACCCTTGCTTTTCTTCCCATGGTTTCAATTACCTGCAGTCAGTTGTGCTCCAAAGATAATAAATGGGAAATTCTAGAAATACACAATGCATAAGTTTTAAGTTGTGTGATGCTGAGCAGTGAGATGACAGTTTCAGTCGTCTTGCTCCATCCAGCCCATGATAAGATCATCCCTTTGTGCAGTGTATCCATGCTGTGTACACCACCTGTCAGTCATTCAGAACCTTCTCAGGTATCAAACTATCTGAGTATCAGAGTTTTGTGTTCTAGTAACATTTATTTTACTTAGTAAGGATCCCAAAGCACAAGCATAGTGATGCAAAGGAGACACGGGGGCATAAAGCAAAGAACAGATTAACTTTGGTACCTGTCACAGCACTGCAGGACATACAGAAAAAGACTCGAGACACGTAGGGTTCAGAACTACGTAGTGTCATGCATCCACTGGGGGTGTTGTGATGTACTTTTCACAGATAAGTCTGCTCTACTGCATTTTCCACAAATCACTCAATTAAACTTTTGCTCCCCTCCTATTCCAAGGGAATTTTCCCAAAATGATCTTTTTCTCCCCTTAGCCACAAGTGAGTGAGACAGAAAATCAAGGGCAGGTGAAGAGTCAGACAGGCCCTGTTGCACATGTATGTCATCGTTGTGAGCTCATTTTGATGGAATTTATGGAGGTTCTCTGTGTTGAAGATCCAACATTGCCCCATTCTTCCCACTATCACCTAACACATAAATGGCATCACAGTTGCAACAAATCATCAACATTTGTCTATGGGGACTGAGAATAGTATGGAGTGCCCAAGAACCCACCTCCCAGTAGGCTGCAGCTGGCTAACCCACATACAGGAAGAAGAGGCAAAATCATACCACGCAGACTGATGGACTCAGAGAACAGGTGAGAGCCAATTTTGGCAAATTTTATAAACATTTTATCTTTAAAGGCGATTCCCTTATTTTCTTGGTTAAGAACCATCATATATGTGACTTCTTGTGTTCGCCTCTGATCTCTGGACAGTCAGGGAAACCCCTCATCTCTGGCAGAAGACAAAACTAAAGGCAAGAAATAATTAGAAAGCCATTTGTGACTGCAACTCAGAAAAAAAAGAGATGCTAAGCCACATGGTACACAGACAAAAAGGTGGTAAAACCAAATCCTGGTAAAACCAGGATTTCACAACTGGTTGGCTATGGGGGTGATGTGAAGAAAGGAAGGGAAAGAGTCAATAAGTTTTGCCCAGTTTTCTGGCCCTGTTCATTCTCTACTGTTAGGGTGTAGATCTAGGCTATCCCACAGAGTTCTCATGTGATTCAATCATGAGGGCACCATATTCCCCAGTGGATTCATCTGCTAATGACTTCGGTAGATAACGTGCGGTTGGGATGTTGGAGGAGGTGGGTAACTGGGGGCACACCCTAGAATGGTGTGTCTCTCTCCTTGGCCACTTCTTTCCCTGCTTCCTGGCTGTCGCGATGTGTGCAGCTCCCCTCCCTGGCCCTTGCACTGCGCTGTTTCAGTCTTGAAGCCACCGGACAATGGACTGAGCCCACTAAAACTGTGAGCCACAGCGAGCCCCTCATCCCTAAGTTGTAGGTGCTGGGTGTCGTGTCTCGGTGGTAAGGAAAGTGACTGAGACACCTGCATTAAGACTGAGAAGCCGGGAGAAGATCTAGGTGGTGACCTGTCACGTGGGAGGTCACGTGGGAGGACTCAGCCTTAAAGGGGATAAAGCAAGTGGAGTAAGGCTGAGTTAGTCATTTGGGGCTGGGACCACACAGGTAAAGTCTCCCATCCAAGTACTAACCAGGCCCGACCCTGCTTAGCTTCTGAGATCAGACGAGATCGGGCGCGTTCAGGGTGGTATGGCCGTAGACCACACAGGTAAAGTCAAGGGACGGGCGTCTTGTCAAACTCCCTCCTGGGCGGCGTCTAGGAGTTCTTCACACAGCTAAGTCCTTACATTCTTTGTTCTAGCCTTGCGCAGCTATATTAAGGAAATCTTATTCTATCACTACTAGGAAAAACGAAAACTAAAGTCAGGCTACCTAAATATTACCCCAAGGAATTACAATGTGGCGCACTTGCTTCACCACCTGTATCAAACATCTCTTGTGGCTACTTCGGATCCTCTCAGCCTCCCTATCTCTTATTTTAACCTTTATGAGGCCATCCATGGAGCTCTGGGAAGTTTTGCCTAGGCATATCCAGGCCTACATCAAGCGAGGCCTGTATTAAGCCTCTTCTCACCCAAATCAGTGCCTGTCATTGGACAGCATGGAGTGGGAGGTCTCAGGAACCTTCTCAGCACCCATGCAGGCCCAGCCTCGGAAATGGGGATGTTGACACCTCACAGGACAGAACCATGATCTATGGAGATAGAAGTTAGAGGACAGTTCTTTCCCCTCTCTTCCTTTGATGGATAGTCCTAAGATACATTTCATTCAGCTCCTCAGGCGAATCATACCCCAGCTGACTGCTGCTGTAAGAAACTCAATGATAGAACTTTTTTCTTTCCCTGGAACCATATTCCCCATAAAGATCCTCATACTTAGGCTTTTGATCAGCCTGTTTTAAAAAAAATGTAGGCCAAGACACAATGGAACGGAAGAAGTAGAGAAATACAATAATCAACTTGCTTTTCACTATTCAACTGTCTAGGAAAAAGGAAGATGGCATCCTTTTGGAGATGTGTATGCTAACTCTTTGTAAAAGTTGGTTTTATAGCCCAGGTAAAATTATTTTCAGTGGAGTCAGCAAAGAGATATGCAATATATTTATTTTTAAGATTTATATTCCAAATTTACTATTTTCAAGTGTATACATTAGGCAACCAATTCAATACTTATTACCTAATGACCATCTTGATAGATTTTACAATGCTGTCAGCTTTTTCCAGGAATGTGTCACTCACTATTTCATTCACTACTGACCGAAGGAGTAAATATGCTATTCTTGGCTTTCACCTCTCTCCTGTTTATAGTAATCACCTAGTTCTTCATTTCTTCCTTTTTTTGACCAGTCATACTGAGCCAGCAGCTTCCACAATGTTCCTGGAAACAGGGTCCAGTTAGCCAAATATTTGGGGGGCCATGGTCAAAGCCCACATTTGTCAGGTTCCCATCTCTGGTCCCTTGGGAAAGAAGCGGGTACTGAAGAAACCGAGGAAAAGGGAGATGTGTCACCAGCCAGCTGTGGCTTGGCCTCTGATCTATCTGAAGAAGCACAGAGAGGACACTGGAGCAAAGCAAGACACATCAGGATCCCTTAATGAGCAAAAGAGAACATGTACTTACTCAACATTTCTGCATACCCACAGTGTTAAGGAGTCCATCACTGAGCAAGACAGGCACCTTCCTGCCTTTGTGGATCTTCCCATCACAAGATGCTGCATGCCGTGGCCAGAGCCCCAAGAGGAAGGCGCTCCATGGGTAACCCAAGAAATGCATTGCTGCTGCAGAGTCCAGCTTCTCCCTCTACTTCCAGCCCACGCCTTCCACCTGCCAGCCACACTTTGGTAGGCTGTAGCAGAGGCTACTCAGCACACCCACAGAACGGTGCGATGGGGCTGACAGGGATCATCCTGGTATGGATCCTGCTAGTCTCATCTGTGGGGAGAGCTGCAGGTCCTTGTACAAGCCCTCACCTGGTCTCTTGTCTTTAAGTTGTTGCCTGGGCATGATTGGGCCATTCCCCTGCTGTCGACCTCTGCAGAGAACTAGGTTTCCCCCACCACTGTCCTTTCCCCTTAAAAGTGGCCTTTAGACTTTTTAATTAGGACCCATGGGGAGAAATATATTTTACATTGCATTAAACTTTTTATCAAAGTAATTATGAACACATTTCGAAGTTATTTTTATAAATTTACTACAAAAGAAAAGACCTCCTGTAGCCCAATTCAGAGATTTGTTTGTAGTGGGTGCATTTCACAGAAAAAGAAGATAGTTATTAGTCTAACTCCTAACAAAAAATAAATGTTTGGTTAAAGATCAACATAGTGAATAGGTAACCAGCTTCTTGAGCAAGTCTTAATCCCATTGTAGTATATCAGAAAATTGCTTAAATATCTTTTCAGTGATGCTCGTTCTTTTCCAAGAAAATGATTGTAAATTACAATACACTGAGGATTTTATCTCAAACAAAATTTAGAATAATTTTCCCTTTATAGTTGCAACTGGAAAAAACATTTGTGTTACTGAAATTGAAGTTATAATAAATACCTAATCTTACCAAGTCCAAAGGGCTTGATTTTATTCCTCTTATTTTTTATTTCTTAAAAAATTTTTTTTACTAAAACACAATGATGGCTCCCAATTTGCAGAATAAAAAAAAAACACTTAGGCTATTCTGTTTGTTCCAAAGGTAAAAACAGTGCCAGAGGCTTGCTTAAAACATTGTACTCTATTTATTAGAACAATACCATTTGAAATTGTCATTATCCTTTATGTCTGGAGACTTTAATTTGCATGTTTGATGTTTTAAAGAAAGTTTTCAATGAAACACATATGAAATTTTATAATAGAAACCAATGTTAAAGATAAGAAAGCTTATAGCAGTTTTATTTGTAACAGCTAAAAGCCAGAAACAACTCAAATGTCCATCAACAGGAGAAAAGCTGGTACAGACAAGAGAACTGTCATATAGACATGCAAAAGTATGTTATTTGTCTTTTTTAGGGGGTGGGGATACAGGGAATTCAACTCAGGACTTCACACTTGCCAGGCAGGTGCTGTGCCACTGAGCTAAATCCCCAGCCATATTCATCATTTTTTGAAAGACCAAATTTCTGATACACAAACCAGGATGGCTCTTACAGTCATGAAAACAAAAGAAGCCAGACCCTAAATGAGAACATACTGTTTGATTTTATTTACCTGAAGTAAGTGGTGAGGGAAGTCAGAGTGGTGTTTATCTCTGAGGGGATAGCTGTTGGCTGTGAGGCCTTTTGCTGCTGAAATGTTGATTTTGTTCGTTTTCAGATGTATTAAGAGTCAATTAATAATCAAAACTATGTATGTTTATGGTATCCAATGGTATATTTTAAAGTATGTATGCACCGTGAATGATTAAATCAGGCTGACTGATATATCTATAACCTTGCTTGCTTATTACCTCTTACGGTGAGGATAGTCAATATCTACTCTCTTAGCAGTTTTCAAACATACCATCCAGTAGTATTAACTGCCATTCCCATGCTGCTCCATAGATTTCCAGAACTTAGTCCTCCTGTCTCACTGAAATTTCATGCATTTTGTCAGTATCTCCCCATACACCCTCCCTACAGCCCCATACTACTCTCAGCTTCTGTGAGCTCAACTTTTTTAGATTTCACATGCAAGTAAGACGGGGTAGTGCTTCCCTTTTTGTGCCTGGCTTATTTTACTTAGAATAGTGTCCTCCAGATTTAGCCATGTTGTTGCAAATGACAGAATTTCCCTTTTTTTTTTTTTTTAAGGCCGAATAGTACTTCATTACACACACACACACACACACACACACACACACACACACACACGTTTCTCACATCATTTCATATCACATCCCATTTTCTTTATCTTTTCTTCTACTTACAGGAGTGTAGGTTGGTTCTGTATCTTAGCTTTTGTGAATCATAGTGCCAGCAATGTTAGAGTGCAGATAATTCTTCCATACACCGACTTCATTATGTTCAGATATGTACTCAGTAGTGGAATTGCTGGATCATATGGAATTCTATTTTTAATCCTTTGAGGAATTTTCCTGCTGGTACCTATAACAGCTGTACTAATTAACATTCCCACAAACTATACAGCATTCTTTTCTCTCTATAACTTTGCCAATAATTTTATCTGTTCTTTTTTTGATAACAGTTCCAACAGGTGTGAAGTCATATGTCATTGTGGATTGTTGTTGTTTGTTTATTTGTTTGTTTGAAATGGGGTCTCAACTCACTTGTGGCTAAGACTGACCTCAAACACATAGTGATACTCCTGCCTCAGCCTCCCAAGTGCTGAGATTACAGGTGTGTGTCAGCATGCCCAGCTTCATTTTGGTTCTGATTTGCATTTCCCTGATGATTACTCTTGTTCAAGAACTTTTCATGTCTGTTGACCATCTGTATATCTTTTGAAAAATGTCTATTTAAATGCTCTGCTCATTGCTTAATCGGATTTTTGCTACTGAGTTGAGTTCTGCATATATTTTGAATATTACAATATTTGCATGATTTGCAAATATTTCCTTTCATTCCTTAGAGTGTCACTTCATTTTGTTGATTGTGTCATTTGCTCTACAGACACTTTTTAGTTTGATATAATCTTACTTATCTATTTTTTCTTTTATTGCCTATGCTTTGGGGATCATATCCAAAATATCTTTACCAAAACCAATTTTCCCTATGTTTTCTTCAAGTAGGTTTAGAATTTCTAGGCTTACATTTAACTTTTCTGTCCATTTTGAGGTTGTTTCTGTATATGGTGTGACACAGAGTCCAATTCCATTCCTTGGCATGTGGATATTCAGCTTTCCCATTACAACTGATTGGAGAGATTGTTCCTTCCCTCCTGTGTGTTCCTGGCACCTTTATTGAATATCAGTTGACTATAAATGTGGATTAATTTCTGAATCTTCTGTTTTGTTCCATTCATCTGTATATCTGTTTTTATGCCAGTACAATGCTGTTTTGGTTACTATAACTACCCAGCTTGGAGATTAGGTAATATGATGCTTCTTGCTTTACTCTTCTTGCTCAAGATTGCTTTGTCTCTCAAGGGTTACTGAGGGTTCCATATGGATTTTAGGGTCTTTTTTTATTCCCGTGAAAAACATCATTGGCATTTTTATAAGAATTGAATCCAATCTTGAAAAAGATTACTTTAAGTAATATAGCCATTTTAACAATATTCATTCTTCCAGTTCATGAACATGGGGTATCTTTTTGTTTATCTGTATCTTCTTCAACTTACTTCATCAATATTTTATGATTTTAAGTGAAGAGGTCTTTCATTTTCTTGGTGATATTTACTTCTAAACATTTTAATGCCATTTTTAAAGGAAAGGGTGGAATTTAATCTTTATTTATAGAACATTGCAAAATATGAAATTCCACATAGAAATAAGAAACCTTTTCAGAGAATAAGCTTCACATAGTATGTAAAATTTGGAACTGTTCAAGCATAGTTTCACTGCAAAAAGTGCCTCAATGACAAACCACATGTTAAAAAAGAGTTGTTAGAGGAACAGACAAACTTATGCTGAACATAGTACACAACAAATGCCGGTGCTTCCCTCAGCTATACACCTGGAAGTTAAAGGTACCAGGAGCCCTGTCCTGAATTTGGAAGATAGAGCCCTCAGAAGTAGTTTCTGGCACAACATTTTGATCTTCTTCCTCTACTGAGAAATACTTCTAAATCAGGTTTACTGAGGCCTTGTACACAGACTCATTGCCATGGTTCTGTAGAATTTTCATCTTGTTGAAGCCTTCATATTCTTCCATCATTATACTAAGCTTCTCAGTTTCACCCAGTTTCTCAGCAGCCTGAAAGATATTTGAAATGGCATCCAGAATAACAAGAATAATTTTCATATCTGCAGTTAAAAGGTTCATCAATGGCTGTCTTTTTACTCCACAATGAACAAGGTATACAATCCGTTCAATTGTCTCATCACGTGTACAGTTGGTCATGGCCCACACAGCTTCCTTTTGTGTCTTAAAGTCTGCCTTAGAGAGAACGCTGATGAGGAATGGACTAATCCATGATTTACAACTTGCTGTATCTGGCCCGCCAGCCGGCTATGATGTTTGACATTGTCCATGTGGCTTCCTCCCAAATGTTAGTTTGGGGTGGGCGAACAGGCTGGGAAAGACAGCAAGTGCCCCCGCACCTATCACAATCTGTGTCTGTCCATCTGTTCTAGTGACAGCGTTCCCTGTGGCTCTTAGTGCAGAAGTCATAACAGGCAATTCATTTGATCCTAGAAACTTCACCAGATGAGGCACAATACCTGTTTTTACAACCACATTCATGCATTCATTTGGGCAATTGGTAAGGTAAAAAATAGCCCAGCAATTTTTTTTTTGGGCGGTACTGGGGATCGAACTCAGGACCCTGCGCTTGCTAGGCAGGCGCTTATTCCACTGAGCTATATCCCCAGGCCTAGCAGGTATCTTCTAATACTTTGAGATCTGATGCAGGAGATGAACCAAAGTATGAAGAATTTGCTCAACAGCATCTAACAGGGGTGCAGGATTCTTGTTATGGCAAAGGTTTGAAAGTGTCCAGGTAAGGTTATGTAAGCAACCACTTGCTAAAAATGACATATCAGGAACTACAAGAAGAGCTAGGAGTGGGTCAATTGCACCATATTTGGTAACCAAGTCTCAGAAAACTGAAGCATCACCTGCAATGTTTCCTAGAGCTCTGATAGCTTGTTCACTGGTGTGAGAATGGGGAGATGCCAGGAGAGAAACGAATGCTGGGATAACACCTCCATCCACCACAGCCTTGGTCTGTTCCCAGGACCCAGAAGCAGATTAATGACCAAGTCAAGACTAGTACTCAGATCTCTTAAACCAAAATCAAATAATTCTTCGCTAAAATCATCCACCGCTCTTTACTTAGGTATGATTTCAAGCAGAATCTCAGGATTCTCCTGTTCATCCTGGACTCCTCCTGAGAGGAACTGCTGATGGATGAAAAAAGGAGGCTGCCATATGTTATACACATATTACATGCAAGAATGTGTTTCCTCTCCACTGTCACAGTTACTCCTCTTATCTTGAGAAGGTATGGAAAAGAATATATATTCCCCTTTTACATTTGTAATAATTGAGGCTTACTGAGGTTATGTAACTCTCCCAAGACACAGCAAGTGGATGGGAGTCCTGAAATAGTTTGAGCCCAGGTCAGCTTGACTTCAAAGTCTATGTGTTTAAACAGTAATGTTTTTGCTTCCTCCACCAAATGGTAACAGAAAACAATCTCCCATAAGTGCATGTAACAATGTCCCATCCCAGCACCGCTTGCTACTCAGCAAGTTATGGTCCTGTTATGGTTTGTGTCTAGATGATCCCCTGCAAAGTTTCATGTGGTCATAGGATTTTTTCAGAGGTGGCTGAATCTACATTGTGTTATTGATTCCTGGTACAATACTAGGACTGAGGGTTCTGGAATTAAGGGTGGGTGTTTGCTGAACCAGGACAGGCACTGCCCCAATCCCAGTAGACTGGAAGCAGTATAAGGGACAGAAAGAGGCTTGTCTCACACTCTTGCTCACTTGTTGCTTTTGCTGTTTTCTGACACCATAAACTATTGCCTTCTGCCACGTGCCACCTTGCCTTGGAGCCAGCTGATTAGGGACTGAACCTTTTCAAACTGTGAGCTAACTAAACCTTTCCTCCCTTAACTTTGGGTATCAAGTATTTTGTGCCAGGACAAGAGAAAAGTAACTAAGTCCATTAGCCTGAGCTCAAAACTAAAACCTTGTTGCCTCTGCTGTGTTCAAATTCCCGGGAAAGGAAATCTTTCCTGGATTTCCACACAGATGTCACAGACGGGGTCAAGAGGAACAGAGAATCTAAGGAGTTGAGGCTCTTATCAACATCTAATTAAATTTAGATCTATCTGTGCACATTTATAGAAAAATTATTTATAGAAAAATTATTCTGTACTTCCATGCAGGCAGTACTGATAAAGTGTTACATGTGAACTTCACTTTCATAACAGAGCATGTGTTAGGAATTGAATGTACACTTTAGGGCCAAGTGTTTCGAAGTAGCCTTTTTCAATTTGCAGTTCAAATGTCATTTCTCCACCTCCTGTGGTATGCCCAGTTCCAGGCTGAGGTCTCCCCACCTCCCTGTGATATACTGATGAAAACCAGAAAGCTTGTGGCAGCCAAGAGTTGGTCCAATACTTATAGCTAAGCCCTGAGGTTCTGCTGGACAGAACAGTTGCAATACTTTGTCTGCTTCCTCTAGCAAATATTAACAGAAAACAATCTCCCATAAGTGAGCGCAACCATGTCCCATCCCAGCACCGCTTGCTACTCAGCAAGTTATAGTCCTAGTTTTTCTCTTTGCCATTCTGCAACCATAATGGATCAAGACACAAACAAGACTACCTCATAATCTGCCTGAACATAGATAAAAATCAGAACCACGCTTAAGCAGAAAAGACTAACATCTATCTTCGTAGCTGTTACGAGTGGTTGTTGTTTCTTTATAAATCGTGGCTCCCATCTCATGTGTCCTTTCTGCCTTCTAGATGAAAATTACCCAGCTCCCCAACTATAGAATCCCCACACCTGACGGCAGCCAGTGCAGAGCAATGCCAGCCTTCCCCTAACCCCCCCAAGCAGCATACCCAAGCCCAAATCTTGTCTTTCTCACCTCCTTCTACTGAGATGACCCAGAGCTTCCTGTAGTGTGTGTTCTCCCTCACTGTAAGTTTTCTAAAATCCATTCAATTATAAGTATGTGCTTGATAATTTTTGTCTAAAGAATAATGTCATCTGCTACTTGCCTTAAAATTCCTGACACTGAGAAGTATAATGAATTTGGAAACTGAGATGAAACATTTCAATATGAAATGTATTTCCTTCTTTAAAGACTGGGAATTCTATGTAATATACAAAACTGACAAAAGCTATCAGTGGAAAGGCAAATGCCTTTGCCAATGCCCGCAAATTTCGATGAGCACTATTGAAGCAGGGCCCACTTGAGTTTCTATACTATTTAATGTGTAGCATAAGGTAAAGGCCCACTGGGCTGCTGAAAAGTTCATGCCTGGAGGGCAAATCCCAAGGAGGGGTAAGTGGAGAACCTGATCTGGCAAGCGGAAGGAAGGAAAATGTAGACTCCTCTCTGTTCCTGATAGGAGCATAGCAGTGCACTAGACAGACAGACTCCCTGCTTGCTGGAGGATTACATTCTCGTAAGAGGAGACAGCAAACACATAAGCAAGAAGGGAGAATGCCATTAGAGGGCAGTAAGGGGGAGCTCCTGAAAGGTCAGTTCCAAATAGCTAACACAGCTCATTTCCATATGCCAATTTCATATAGCTGATAGCTCATTTCAAAGGAACATGAGCTGCATGGTTTTTTGCATGGTGATGTCTACCTGCTGACCAGTTGCCACCAAACTGTTGGGAATTTCTGTGAAGAATTCTAGACCGTATAACAATACTTTTGAAAACTTAGCATAAGGCTAGCAGTTGGAGCTGGCTGCTGTCAAGGAGCTTAGTTAATGCCACCAGTCAGGGACCCAAGCAGGGCTGTATTTAGAGCAGAATTTTTAACACAGGTATTGCAATCTCTCCTCTGAGGAGTATGGGATGATGGTGTGCCGAGCTGCCATGAAAGTACACAAAGGTTCAAAATCTAGGCAGTGCTTTATGGTAGCTACAGGATCATTCACCTTGAAAAAATATGTAGGAACATAGATGATGTGGTTATGATTTTTAGGAGTCCACGGTGTAGAAGGTCAGAGTAACTGAAGAAACAGTGTTGCCCCTCCAAGAATGGAAGGGTGCGTGCGGTCGGGTGATTCCATGAGGTATGGCACTCAGTAAGACCCTTGCAACTTATCAAGATCCTGTCTCAAAATAAATTTTAAAAGGAGTGAGAGCTAGTATGTGGCTTAGTGTGAAGGCCCTGGGTTCAATCCCTCATTATCACAAGGGGCACGGGGTCTTATCCCTAGCAAAACATGAGCCAAAAATAGCAGAATTCAGAGCAACTGAGTTGGAAACTTTTCACAGGGTCAGAAGAATTCCTCATCTACCCTCAGAGTTGCCTGGCAATGTTCTCGAGCTTTATAACTTTAAGTTCATCCAGCAAGCATTAAGAGCTGCTCTGCAGCCTGAGACAAACTAATAGAACCTGTGTGTTAATCAGTTTTATGTTATTGTAACAACTACCTGAGCTAAATCAACTTAAAAAGAAGAAAGGTTTATCTCAGCTTAGAGTTTGGGGGTCACAGTCCGTGATCAATTGGCCGCATTGTCTCTGGTCCTCCAGTGAGACAGGGAACATGCATAGAACCTAACGGCAGCCAAGTCGGAAAAAAAAGGAGCAAAAGAGACTAAGGTCCCACAGTCCCCCTTGAGGGCGCACTCCTAACAACATAAGACAACCACCAGGCCTCACCCCTTCGGGCTCCCACCGCTTCCTAAGCCCTACACTCAGGGGAATGAGCCTTTAACATATGGGCCTTTGGGTGATGGATCCAGAGTCAGATGATGGCCCCTGGTTCCAACAATAGTCACATGAATAACAGCTCATCATTTCCATAGGGGGAGGAAATGGGCGTGTGCACTCACCCTGCCCCTGAGCACTCCCCACAGCTGGCACACCTCTCCTTCTAGCCAGGCTGACAAGTCAGAGGCTTCCCACAGTTCCCCACTCACTTTAAAGTAGAGGAATTCAAAAGGCTCCACATGAACTCATGCTTTCCGCCCGCAGGGAGCCCTGCTCTTTCTCGTTCTGTACCTCTGCCCTCACCTTTTTTTTTACCGCCTCTTTGTCCTCACTCCTCTGTGAGGCCAGCAGGATTGAATCCCACCTGCCATTCTCCAGGGTCCTGTTCTCAAGCTGCCTTCTTCCGAAGCCCCTCCGGCAGCATCGCGGCTGCAGCGGATCCCACGGTCTCTGAGTCGCTCAGCCTGGCCCCAGTGTCCAGCTCACAGTTGTCACTGTGCCCTGTATGCTGTGAGCCAGCTCCCAAAACAGACCCCGGTTTCTCCAAGCCAAATTCACAGATGAGTCATCTTGTGGCAAGCAGCAGTCACCAGCACAGGGGCCGCGGAGGGCCACTGCCAAAGGAGGGCGCTGCATGCGCGGAGGTTCCCTCCCTTCACCCTGTTCCCTCCTTTCTCCACCTGTGCTGCTTACTCGTATGTTGTTGCTTTTCTTATGAAATAAAGTGCCTCCATCCCCAAAGCTCCGCCTTTAAAGCCCGTCTGTTGCAGTAGCTGTTCTCTTCTCCCTTTTTATTTCCATATAAAATAACGGTCTTTGACTAGCACAGGTAAAACACAAAAGGAAAGAAATCACTAGTGCCCAAGAGGGGGTGCAGCTTTACCGGGTGTAGGTTGAAAAGGGTTTGTCAGGGTTGTGTCTCACAGTGACAAAGAATGACACCAGAAAGGGAGGAGGGAGGGCACAAGCAAATTTGTAGCAACAAGCTACATCTCCACAGTGTAGCACTAATTTACTCAGGCTGGCATCAAACTTGTGGTCCTCCTGCTTCAGCCTCCCAGGTAGCGGGTTTACAGCTATGCCCGGTTAGCCTTTCTTCTTAAGGCAATAATTATCAAGTTTAAAAAGAAAAGATATTCCTAATCAAGCACTATAGTAAAAAGCCTGCGTTAAACTCTAAAGTTTCAAAAGACCAGGTGTGGTGGCACATGCCTATAATCCCGGCACTCGGGAGGCTGAGGCAGGAGGGTCACTGTGCGTTTGAGGCCAGCCTGGGTTACACAAGCGAGTTCAAGGCCACCCTGAACTACAATGGAGAGACCCCGTCTCCAAATGAATAGCCTCCAAAAAAATTTTAACTGACCCTTGCCTTTATGAGATAGAGGTTCATTTGAAGTTGCTGCGTCCTCTGCCAGTGTAAATAATAAACTCGGTTTTGTCTTATTAAAAGAACAAAGTAACTAAACACAAAACAAAGAAGACGGATGGTGAAGGGGCATTAACAATGGGATGTCTGGCTCCTTTCTAGATGGAAGGTATTAGGGCGGCTTAAGTACTTGAGCGCCCTCTGCAGGGCCTTGTGAGAACTAGTTTCACTTTCCACATCTTTTAACAGGCTGCCTAGGAAGCCCGTGGGTAGACTGCAATAGAGCCCCAAAACTGGTTTGCTTCCAAAGAAACTCACCTCAGATTGGAAACTTGAATATAGCTATTCATGCTCTGGTCTTGGGGTATGAATGGATCTTCAGTTACGGCCAGAAAAAAGAATGGTTCTGTCTGACAGGATGGCGAAAACCTTCCTACCCAGGGGCCATGGTCAAGACAGGCCCCCTGCCCCAGTCCAAGCCAGACTCACCCCCAGCAGGTGAGCCACAGGTGAGGATGGACAACCACAAGCCTGGGCTCAGAAGACTGGGGTCTGAGTTCTTTCCGCCACTTCTACACGGCACAAACCAGGTAAAATTCTTTCCAGATTTCAGATTCCCACCTCTATGAAACAGACTAAAAATAATGCTCAATTTTTTAAAAACCATTTTGCATGCCTGTATCTGGTAATCTGAACTACTTTGAACATAACAATATGCAATATAACAACCACTATTGATTTCCTATCATCTTGTTTTCAAATTCTGTATCGTTTTTAAGTTTTTTTAATTTCTTATTCTCATTAAAATAAAAAAATATTTAAAAATTTGTGTAAGAGAGAAAGGCAGTTAGCCTTCTCTTAGTACCTGTTATTTGCTAAGTGGATGAAGACTTGCACACATGGTGTCCCCATGTGACAGACACAGTATGGATTGTTATGGAGTATTCATTGATGCATGTGTTCATTAGCTTATTTTTTGAGAAGATCCAGTTGCTTCTTCCAAGGCCAGCATCACTCTGCTGGTGAAGAGGATGGTCCTGGACGCATCTGCTGAGCACGTGTCTGGTTCCCACCACATGAGAAGGACAGCGTCCTGTGACAAGGCTATTAGGGTGGATGCTCAGAGATGTAGGCCTTGCCCTGGTAGGTCACACACGTATCAGGAGTCCACAGGCAGCATAACTAACACAGCACAGAGGAAGTATATCACAGCTTAGCAAAAATGCCTGGAGCTCCTGATTTAGATTAGCTTCTTTTAAATCTAGATTTTGTGTGCATGGGGCTAGCAAAAGGAGCAGGTTAAACTGACTGCTGACTAACAGATCAACCATGCACCAGAAGCAGACAGGCCGGCTGATACAGAAGGCACTTGCAGAATTCCTGTGCAGACCTGTTGGGCTTCTGCTTCATCTCACCAATCCCTCTCCCCCGTGCCATTGTCCCTGAGGGGGTGGTAAGAGAGTAATCCAACCCGTAAGGTTTCTAAACTTCTTCAAGAAAAGACAAGCAGGGCTGGGAATGTAGCTCCACAGAAGAGTGCTTTCCTAGCACGAGGCCCTAAATTCAATCCCCAGAACCACAAAAGAGAGAGAAGAGAAAGAAGAAAGGAAGAGAGGAAAAAGAGAGAGAGAAGACAGAAGATAAACAGTACAAGAAAGGACCCACCTATGAGCATTATCATGGGAACTAAATTAGATAATGTAGTGACTCCCATTTACTAAGCACTTGCCATATAGTGGTTAGAAGCCCGGTGAAATGGAGATTCTTATCTCTATCCTACAGATGAGGTTGAACGATAACATTCAAGGTCATCAGGCTTAGGCCATAGCTACCAGCAGGTTAGAGGGTAAAATATCCTCCAGGAGAGGCTCTGCTCCACCCTCTGCAGGGCTGGAGGGTGCATCATGCGGGACAAATTAGAAAATGTTACTTCATGGACATTGGGCTCCTTCTCCATCTCTCCCCACACTGATGGATGTGGTTGCTTTAGTCTGCAAGACTCCTGTAAACAGCCCAGCCACCACACTGAGCTGGTCAAAAGAGTCTTCCTGTTCTCTGCTACAGTAGCCATTTGTTTGCCTGTGGTCACAGGACATTTGCTTCTCATAAAGTCCCCCAGTGGCTCTACACCATGGTACAAAAGATGCTACTAACACCAGGATAGAAGCTTACTACTACAAAGGGAGCAAATCCGTGCAGGAAATACTTCTAGAATTTCTTTCAGAAATCATATGAACAACACAGGAAGCATTGCATCTGACAAGGGATCTGGGCTCAAATCTAACTTCTGATATGACTAGTGGGTCCTTGAACATGGCGGTCCACTGTCTCATATCTGTTTCCTCATTTAAGAAATGGGACAAATAATGTTTCCTGTGTAATCTGCAGCCTGAGGTCAGTGGCTCCCACAGAAAGAGCAACACAAAAAATGTTTGGCTTTGAGAGGGCAGAGGGGTGGCTGTGTCAGGTAAGGACAGGAACATGAAAGGCAGCTAAGCTTCTGCACCTCCCTTCTCTGTTCTGCCCAAAGACAGATCCTACATATAGTCTGGGCCACTGGCCACCATGCCAGCTCGCACGGCCCACCTTCCTACAGAGAGCAGAGCCTCGCACAGTCCCACTCCTGAGAGCCATACTCGTGGTCGCCACACAGCTGCCCAAAGCTTGTTCTGGTACATCAGCTTTTACCAACATGCGTCCTCTGGGGATGTCTTTCCCTTTTGCTCTGGACATATCCTACTGGGTCTCACTGTAAAACAGTCACTGTAGGTACCACTCCATAGAGAACTTGCACTCAGTCCCAGATGATCACTTACCACACACAGGAACCATCTCATAAAAAGTGAATTTGTGCTGCTCTACCTTTTCCATGCTGGAAAGGATGAGAGTGAACGAACATGTTTATAGAAGAAAAAGGCACAGAAATAAGTTCTCTCAGCACTATGGGTTTTTTGTTTTTTTGAAGCTGGAAAGTAATTTGATAAAAATGTATAACAGTTCAATTTATTTTGGTAAAGCTAAGTGAAAAACAAAGTAGTCATTCCTAAACATATACTGCCACAAAGTCTAATATTACTTCTTCATTTCTTTTAAGATATCCTTTTAAATTATAATACTGATTTATATACTTCTCAATATTTTAAATTCTAAGATGCAAGTTCATGCTTATATTTGCTAAAGTCAAAGATCTAACGATCTCTATGGCATTGTGCTGGAAATTTAAACAACTTGCTAGAAGCATGTCAGAAAGAAAACACAAAGAAGATAAAAGTGGATACTTAGCATCTACTGCCACTCAAGGCACTTTTTGAAAGCACATTAATAAATTTTTCCAAACATAGGGTTTAAAGGTAAACAATGATAACAATATATATCTATGAAAAATCACTAATGAACAACTTTATAAATTCTCATCAGCTGGGGATATAGCTCAGTGGTACAAGTGACTGCCTGGCAAGTGCCAAGGTCCTGAGTTTGATTCCTGGGACCAAAAACATGAACTAAAATAAAATAAAATAAATTCTCTTCAGAGAAGCTCAACTATAAATCTTTCCATGATGCATAGGGTTGGGGCCAGGGCTAGGTCCTGAGTTCAATTCCCGTCCCAGAAAACAATTGAAGATATACATAGGATCATAGACTTTCAGAGTAGGATGATACCTTATTCCATTCCTCATTGCACATGTAGATGGGTAAACTTGACCCAGAAATGTCAAGCGATTTACCCAAAGGCATCTGGAAATAGTGGCCTTGGGAGAAACTGATGCCACTCACTTCTGTATTCAAAAACAAAGAAGGAATGGCCCTGAATCAAGGCCAGCAGTTTTCTGAAGCTGTTGGTTTCAAGCAGGAGCCTAAAGTGGTATCTCTCTATGGTCTGTTAGCCATTTCAGAACTTTAGAAATGTAATGGTCAATTCATTAGAAAGAAACAAATAACTAAATAAATTTTATGAGAGGATTTCAAGATGGCGACCAGGTAGGCAGCAGAGAGAGAACCTCCCGGAGGAATGCCACTCAGACAAAGGAATATAGGAACATAGCAACATGTGAAGGATCGAAAGGAGGGAGGTGGGTATCCTGAACTGAGGAAGGATCTGAAATGGGAATTGAAGCCCTCGGAAAGACTAAGCAAAACCTCTTCTGGAGGAAAGGATTGGAGATCCGCCATAGTGCAGTCAGAGGGAGAAGAGAGGGAGAAGTCATCGCTCCAAACACACCTTTGGCCCATGCCCTCGTTCTGGCATTTGCAGCTTCAGCTTCAGAGACCCATGCTCACGGAAGCCTCCTGACTAGGCCAGGGGAGAGCGGAGCTCCGAGAGCTGGTCCAGGGCTGGAGAGGGGAGGATGCAGCCAGGAAAGGAGGCAATGGCGGTCGGGAGCAATTGTTGAACCCAGTGTGAGGATGAGAAATTACAACAGCCACTGGGGCAGAGTCCCCACCCTGGGGCAACCTTCCTAATCAGCGCCTGGAGAGAATCAATGCAACTAGTACACAGCCCACCATGCCCGGCTCTGCACCTGCCTCGAGGCGGTGGCCCTCTGCCTCTCCACTGGGTGAGTGGCTACCGGTGGAGAGCAGCAGGGAACCTCCGCGGCGAGCTGCGGTGACTCCCAGGGATCTGGCCGAGGAGTGGACGGGGGCTCCAGCACCGCAACGGAAGGGAGATGCAGATGGAGGTGGATCACGTGGCTCCACGCCCTTCTCACTCCAACATCAGGCAGAAAGAATGATCTGGGTTGCCGGGACTCAGCTCCCACCCTGAGCTCTCTCTGGGAGCACCTTGAGTCTCAGCGGCTTGAGCAAGCACCGCCTGTTCCTGGCAACAATGGGACGAACCCACGGTCTTCAGGACTCACCCCAAACTATTAATGTGAGCACCAAGGGGGTCTCCTTGCAGCTTGCACATGTGAACCTTGCATGAACCTGTAGCAACAAATTAGATGAAAAGCAGCAGACCGGGAGTCTGAAAAACAACAACATACTCTATACAGCAGACCCGAGAAAATCCTCCAACTCTATTCTAGAACTAATCTTTAAACTCAGTTCATACCCTGAACTAACACAGTGAGAACAGGCTGGGGAAATTTCAAGCCCATCGTAAGTTCGTCCAGTGCCCAGCTACAAGGGGTGGGGAATGGTAATACTGGAGATCAGGAGGAGGGAGGAGGAGAAGAAAGGGCCTCCATCATCGAGGCAATGGGACAGAGCCAAATGGGTTACTGAGGGTGCCCCGATGGGGGTGCGTGCCCTGCGGCTGCTCCGCTGTGGGCCCCGTGGCTGCTCTGCTGTGGGCCCTGCTGAGGGCACCCCATGGACTGGACCCGCCCCCACCCATAGCACAGCGACGGGGTGGAGCTGGGAGGTCCGCTGTGAGCATAGATGCTTTTCCACCTCTGACCATGGCAGTTTGTATACACCCATGTATGTTATAGTATGGTCTGAGGCAGCTATATCTCTTTCCAAGGCGAGAGTCCAGGGGTATGGATAAACCCAGCAATACAGTTATTATCATAGGGAAGATGACTGATTGAGTGGTAGGGCAACGGACATGAGAGAGGAGAAAATTGAATGATCAAATGGGCCATCATCTGTGTAACTGAGTAACAAAGGGGAAGGTGACATTATGTAGGACAGCATTCAGAGCTAATTCCCTTCTATGTTCTCTATAATTCTGTATTTCCTCAATCATTTTTGTATTAACAGAAGTGAAGATAACTTTATATTATACAGCATCCAATGCTAATTCCCTACTATCTTCTCTATAATTTGGTATTTCCTTTAATGTTTATGTGTTGACTAATGTGAAGATAACATTATGTAATACAACATCCAGTGCTGATTCCCTACTATATTCTGTATAATTTTGTGTTTTTGGTATTGTTTATGGCTTATTCTGGTTCATGAGTCTCCAGTCTTTTGTCTTTAAAATAAAAAAACAAAAACAACAAGAACAAAAAATAAACAAAGAAGGAGATTTCAATTCCTGTCCCACTGACCTGTCAGAGTTGTTAGGTCAAATTGGACAGAAAACGTCTCTACTGATGAAAGACTGAGACATTAAATCTCTTGCGTGAGTCACACAATGCTTAGTTACACAGCTGGAACTAGACTCGTGGGCTTTCTGAGGCTCTTCCCTGGGCCACTAAACTAATCTTTTCTGAATGTTTATTTGGTGAAGAAGTATCCAAGGCTAAATTAAAACATGAAGGTATATAAACCCAAACATCATCATACATCAGACAGTTGTTCTTGCTGCTTTAGTTCTTCTGGATGTTGAGTAAGATTATTAAGCAAGGACCTGGTCTCCAGTTTTCTCCTCAAGTGCCACAACATAAGTGAGCATTTGTTTTACTCTTAATGTTCAAGAAACCCAGCTCAAAGCAGCCCTCTGCATGAGAGAAATTTCTTTAAAGTTGCTGACTCTGGATGGAAAAGAAAACCATGAGGAATTCTGTATTTCAGTCCACAAAGGTGCTGTATTTATTTTAATTTATACATAAGTCAGATTTTTCACTCATGTACAGGACCAAAGCAATGCACCAGCTCATCCTGTGGTTTCTCGCACTCATCACTCAGCAGAGAGTGGACAGATGCATACAGTGTAAGACACAGAGATCTACACATCTTTTCCATTTCCATCCTGAAACTCATAAGCTTCCAGCTGGATCTTAGGAAAAAGGCATGAAGTCATTCATACACGGCTCTGACACTGAGTGCCTAAAGAGAACAATTAAAAATAAGGATTTTTACATTTATATGCACTCCATAATTGTCAGACCATTCTCACTTAGTAACCAAGTGTTCCCTGGTAGAGGATCAGCCAAGTACCATCAAAGGATCCTCCGCCAAAAAGTAACACATCAGCTCCATGCTGAACAAACTAGTATTCTGTGGCTCTTCAGAATAACAAGCAATGAAACTTACATGAAACATGAAAATCATTCATGTTTAAGGTAAGTTTAGGAATCATTAAGCAAATCTATTATCAACTTCTTATGAAAAGCATCTGTGCTTCTGTTCATAGAGTTTGGTGACCATTGTTGCAATTGCATAAAGTATATCCTTCTATGGAAGTAGATAATATACTATATAGATATCTGCTCAGCTTCTGGAATTTTTATATGTCTTAGCTGGGATATCCCTTCCTCTTTGTGCTCACATCACCTGTAGTTACAGCTAGTAACAATTTTTCTAAACATGTAATGTTGAGATCAAGCTGAAAAACAATAGTAAAGGGAAACCTTTTATCTGCTAGAGACTTTGTCAAAATTTTCATTACATTTAAACCATTGATAGTTTATTGCCTTCTAAAAGACATTAATTTGTCTTATAAAAGACATCATTTGCAAAAAAAATCCTTTATTTGTTCTCGTGGAATTATGTTAACTGGAAAACAGTGTCATAAACAGGGTATAAATCCATGTCATATACACAAGTACTAGGAGATAATTTAATGTTGTTGGAGTTATTTTTCTCCTATGAAGTTGCTTGTATTGCCACTTTTTAAAAAGTACCATCTCTAAGAGTTAAAACGTTCCAATTGAACAATATTTTAATTCTCATCCTGCAATCTATATCCATCTCCAATATTTACTTTTTAGTCCAAATTTTCCTTGGAACTGCACTCCCTGTGTGTATACTGATAGAAGTTAGTTTATTTCCAGGGGTCGCGTCCACTAAGTACTGTACTGTAAAAGACTTTACACTTGACAAGCTGTAAGATGGACATTTTCTCACTAACCAAACACTAGAATATTAGATGCACACTCCACTGCGTAAGAACTCACAGTAAAAGATGAAGTTTTTATTTTTGCTATGTTTGTGTTTTATTATTGTGGCACCTTAAGCTTTATAACAACAATCCAAATGAAGATAATAAAACTACACACAGCTTCCTACACCCACCTCCGCCATGCAAGGCTGCGGCACACGGACGGAAGGAGTGAACAATGTCCCGGGTTCTGCTGGGGAAGGTCCTCCTTAGGAATGTCATCCGGCACACATGCTCACAATAAGATCCAGGAAGAATCAGATATGTGGAAAATAAGAGATATAGAGAAACAGATGGAGGATACTTACCAGGAAACCAAAAGGAAAATGTTACCCAGCAGTTCAAGTCGGATTTATAGTGATGGTTTTGATGAAGAAAGTCAGAGAGAATACTGGAGGCCAAAGAGTGAATTTCTGGGACACTGGAAGGTGATGTGATTAAAGCTAAACCCTGGAACAAGAAGTTATACGGTTACAAAGCTAACATGCCAGACAGGTGGGGTAACAGTCGTTATAAGGAGTTATACCCTGAAGAATTCGAAACAGTGATCAACCAGATACTACCAATGGGAAGAAAACATCTCCTCACATAAAATCATCTACCCATGAATCTTGCAACATAAGAAGTCCAAGAAGTCCCACAAAGAGAAGCAGAAAAAGAAGGTCATACAAGAAACAGAACAAAAGCCAGAAGGAAGCCACAGATGTAAATACAGATTCCTCGAGCGAGTTCTCAGAAGAAACCAGTGTTTCTAGTACAAGTAAAAGGAAGCAGCCACATAAGCGGAAGAAAAAAAAATCTACAAAACGTCTCTCAGAAAACTAGTTTTGTTTTTAGGGGCAGACCCAGTTAGATGATTCAGCATCTAGTAGTTCTGAAGAAAGTGAGGAAAGAGACAGTAAGAAAACCAAAAGAGAAAAGAGAAAGGAAAAGTCCATTCCCGACTGTAGCTAACAGTGAAGAACAGAAAAGGACAAACAAACGCACAAATTGGAAAGTGGCTACAGGGGAAAGATCTGCGGAGAGCTCAGAGGACGACTAAGTGGGAAAGAAACATTCTCGTTTCCCAGTTCACTCTGGATATTTTACAGCTCATACAACCTAGGGCTCTCTGCTACTGACTCCTTCAGCATGGGGTGTGAGGTCAGAGCTGCTCTGTGCCATCTGTACAAGTTTTCACAGACTCCTTGTCTCCTATTTTAGCCTGTTAAGCTTGATCCCCTTTTCTTGTTAATAGGGAATCTGGTATTTTGTTATGAAGGTTTCCTGAACATGCTATTTTTTGCAATTAATCACATTTAGTCTAGAGTACATATGTAGCAAATTAAAGCACCTAGAAAGCTGAGTCCAGTATTGACCTGGCTACACCTACTGGAATGTTGACTTGGGGGGAAGTAAGGGCTGGGTCAAGAGGTGGATTGGAAGCAGGCCTGTGTGCAGTGGTTGGGTAAGGGAACACTCTGCTTCTCTGTCATTTATACAGTAGGTGTCAAAACTTGTCTTCTGCCTTGGTGCTTTGATCCTACAGCTGTGGTCTAGTTTACTTAATGAGGAAATGGGCACAATAACAAACTTTTTTTTCATGGTAACATCCATAGACAACTGTTAAAGGGACTGGGGATTTCTCAATTTCTTTGTCTGGTAATTGGATAGTAAATGGTTTTGTAGTCCCACTATTGTATACTGACCTAAATGGACTTGTGTTTGAAATTATTTCTTCACTTGTTGGAGGCGATATCCATTAAAAATGGGAAGAATTAGGAGTTAGTTGTGCTAATTATGTTCTGAAAGAGATTCAGAGCAACAGCCACCTCAATGTCTTTTTTTCTTTCTGAGGATGGGCGGTATTGGGGATCGAACCCAAGGCCTTACATGATACCAGGCAAGTGATCTATCCCCTACCCTTGTCCTCCTCATTCATTTCTAATTCTATTCATTCATTTTGTTTTCCTTGAAACTAAGTTGAATCAGCTCCAGAATGAAACAAGCTTCTCAGGGACAGACTCACTTTTTTCTAGTCTACTTCAGGATTAAAGTACCATACAGAGATGACATCTTTTGTCTTTTCTGTACTGTGATCCCTACTATGTTAATTCTTAATAAACCAAAATATTACTGAGGGAAGGTTGGCAGAACAGAAGTGAATTTTTCCTTATGAGAGAAGATATCAAGTGGCATAGTTTTTTCCTGGTTGTCAACTTCCTGAGCTGAGTAAAAAGCTTGGAAATCCAGGTTTTGGGTCTTGATTCTGCCACTAATTGGTAGAGTTCTGCAGCAGGTTAAGTTAACCTCCCTTGGCCTTCTTTTCCTCATGTGTAATAAAGAAATACTTCATGGTAGTACAACAGTTTGAAGACACCAGCAATTGAATACAGCTATGATGACTTTTCATGAAGTGGTATTGTTCTATAATTAGTTCTTTCTGTGGAACAGATTTCTAATAAAAAGCTTGGTTTTAAATTTAAAAAAAAAGAAACAAAAAACTACACACAATCACTTTTCCATGCACCACATCCAGGTAGCCCACGTTTGAATTAAACTTTTTTTTCATTTGATTTTCATGAAAGACTAACATTCCACTACTTTCACAGCCAGGTTTCTATGCTCCTGTTTCCTCAGCCCTGAAAAGCCTCTCAAACTGCCTTCATCTCAACCTTTAACTGATGCGCTCCCTGGTGTTGATTTTAGCAACCACCTCTACATCTTGTTTCAAGTGATTCACAGTGATAGTGTCATCACTTTTTCCTTAGGCAGAGTTTTAATTAGTATTATAAGATGTTGTGAAAATAATAAAAGTGTGTCTTGCAAAAAAAAATGCGCGTGCTCTCGGGAGTGTTGCAGATTTGTGCTTTGTTTGGATTTTGAATCATTTTCTCACACAGATGAGATACCTTGGAGATGGGACCCAAATCTCTACACAGAATTTATGTTTCACACACACACACAAGTCCCACAGGAAATTACACACAATAACTTACTTCATTTTATTCGGGAGGCAACCAATCCCAAGAGCTCAAGGCTAAGATTTCCCACTTGTGGCCTCATGTCAGTACCTAAAAAGTTTCATATTTCGGATGATTTGGTATTTTAGAATTTTGGGTTAGGTGGCATCAAGTGGTTGGTTGCCAGGCTCTCCAAATTTCTTATCAAAAACTGTTAAGTGGATAACATCTGCTGCCTCACTATTATCTTGCAAGGATTTGGAAATGGTCCGGTCAAGAATTCACCTTATAAGCCATTTGGAATAACTCCTACATCTGAAAGACCAAAAAATCAAGTCCTAGAGAAATTAAATGACTTGCCGAGGTATAGAAGGAGTTGGATTTATGATTCAGATCTTCCGCTGCCTCATAACAATAAGAGCAACTGGGAATGGTGATGCACGCCTGTAATCCCAGAACTGGGCAGGTTGAGACAGAAGGATCGCCACAAATTCAAGGCCAGCCTGGGCTACATGGTGAGTTCAAGGTTAGCCTAAAGTACATAGAGAGACCCTGTGTCAAAACAAAATCAAAACAGTGAGCTATGCTCCCAGCTCCCCACTCCTTCTTTTTAAGATAATATATTACTAAATTGCCCACACTGGGCTTGAACTTGTGATCCTTCTACCTTAGCCTCCCAGAGTGCTAGGTTACAGATGTTTGCCAGACACCCAGGTATGAAGCACCTTATTTTAGTCTCACAACAGTGTTGAGGTAGGTATTATCATTACATCTATGTTACAGAAAGGGAAAGGAAATCACTGAAAGAGAAGTTGAAATATATGCACCCCACATCACACACATGGTTTCGAACCCCAGTGCTTGAATTTGCTACTGATCTTACTGCCTTCATAGTAACTGAACACATAGATGTCAGTATATGAGTGTAGAGGAACAGACAGATGGATGCACATGTGCTGATGTATAAATGATAAACCAACCAGCAGGATATAGCATTATTTTTTAACACTTTGAAAGTAAAAGTGAATGACATCCTACTTCTATGTACCTAGGGTGGATAGAGGAAGTCAGTGCCTGACATCCATTTTATCTTCTTTCTGCTATATCTTCCTACACCATGGAAACAGTAAGGATAAACAATACATTTCCCAGAGTTCTTCGTAACCAGACTCCTGGGTGAGGTTTGTATCCTATCCATCAAATGCAACAGAACTGAAGGTGAGAACAAACATCTGTTGCTCTTGCTGCCACACCCCTTTGTAGAAACATGTGGTTTTTCTGTGGAGCAGTGACCTGGGCTGTGGTCACTGGCTTCAAAGACTAAGAGCAGGGCCCTTGGCATCCATTCTGCATTGTGAGGGTTCCCCCAGGCACAACGTGATTCTGGAACCAGGAAGAGCACATATGACTGCGGGTTGTGGTGACTCGCTGCCTGTGGTGGTCTCCCACCCTTACTTTGGTGGTCTCTAATTGTGGCAGAAGGGGCACAGCAATAGAATCAGAAGTCCTTTAATCACAGAGGGAGGCCCTCTCATGTGGCTCACACAGGCTTTGGATGGCTTCCTGCCGCCAAGGAGGCAGGTGGTGAAATTCAGGTTTTGCCAAGACTAAAGCTCTGGTGCACTCCCTGTCCTTTGGGCAGGGCCCTGAAGGGCTGGGCCTGCAGAGAAAAGGTAAATCAGAAGTTCACCAGTTCTGAGAAAGCAGCCCCGCTTCAAGGAAAGTGTCCACATGAATCCAAATGACTAAACTCCTTGGAGTAATCAAGCGATTCTGGGTGGATGGCTACCAAGTGCCCAAAACAAGCAAAGTTGTGTCTGAGGGAAGGAAATATCATCCTATACTTGAAATTCTTCAGTGGCAGCTTTCAAAGCATCATATCCAGAACATAGACAATGACAATCAGGCACAGGAGGAGATAAGAAGAATGAGAACCAGCAGAAGCATAAAATACAGAGGCTAAATGTACAGAGGCTATAGCTCAGTGTTCTCACAGAAATCTAATGCAAGCTGCCGAAGTAAGACATGCATATAATTCAAGATACTCTAACGATATCAAGAAGGTAAAAAGCAGTTAGATAAAATTTTTAAATATTTCTCTTTAATGCCACTGATATTTTTAGTTAACTCAAATTATTATTCCAACATGTACCCAATGCAGACTTCATCTTCACTTCATTAATTGCTTAGAACTCAGTCCATCCTCTCTTCTACCAGTGGCTACCAAACAAATAACTAAGCCAGGTTTTGTGAGGATATAGGCTTTACTTGAAGGACGCTTTGTCTCAGCCCTAGAGCACCAATACCTGAGAAACTAAGTATTATAATCAGGAAGATGTATGTCTTTGACTGAGAATGGAGGCCAGAACAACTGCAAGAAGGAATCTTCACAAAATAAGAGTTGGGAAAGGGAGAATTCAAGTAGTGTCAGGTAAAAATGTCCTGCAAACAGAAATCAGACAGAAGGCAAGCACCTTCTTTTGTGGTAAGGATTACTGAAATAAAGAGATAAGAAATACTCTGACAGTAGCAAAAATGGATAGGATCCTCTTATAGGAGCAATTTCTAAAAGCATTCAGTATTGTGGAGGGAAAGAATACAAGAAAATGAAAGTGCACAAAACAGAGAAAAGGAAAATAAAAATTATCTGATTAGTTAAGTCTGGGTCAAATTAAATATTTACCCCATGCCTGCTAGTAAAGCAAAATATTTCATTAGAAATGTACATTCCAGCTTTTCATTTTATGTTCATATACTTTAATTCACTCTATGTATAATTTCCACCCCATAGTACAGAAATCAGAGACTTAAACATTTTTAGTTATTGCTGCTGGTGTTGCTTGTTTGTGGGAGAAACAGGAAGAAATCTGAGTCAAAATGCTTTGCAAAAATAGAAGGTTTTGAGTAAGTTTATTTCTAGCAGAAAAGTCTCCTGGTTTTCTTATTCTGCTGTTGCTAGGTCACATGGCATCTGCCAGCTAGAGCCGAACAGGCAACTATGCTGTTTCCAGGCAGAAAAATGCTCACATGTTAAATAAACGCCTGGCATCTTAGGAGGTGACTCTGGTAATGAGTATTTTCATCACTCATTTGTAGTCTTAAAGGTAGAATTCTCCTCATTTTTACATGTTATCCTGTGATGCCATTCTGTATGTTTTAAAGTCAATGATTTCTCCTTTATGGTAGGGTTACTATAATTCACACAGTCATGGTGTATTTTTAAGAAGTATTTAAATTTATTGAAAATTATTTATTAACCTGTTTGAATCATAAAAATATTTTATACCTGATTAATTGAGTTAAGTTCAGTTTTTAAAGGTCATTGTTCTTCTACAATGTGACTATTCCTTTTCAAAGCCTATGATTAATGTATGTTTTCAGTGACAGAAAGGGATTTGATATTTTATTAAACTATTGGTCATACTTACAATAAATCTAGGATTACGTGTGCTGATTTTACCAAATCTCTAAAATACATTATAAGAAGTGATGGTGAATTTCATGTATGATAGGTATTCATTTAGTCTGTTAGCTAAAGTGTATTCATTGAAAAAAATCACAGGCTGGGAATACCCCTGTGATTCCTCTCAGGAGGAGAGAGAGGGTGAGGCAGGAGGATCATCGTGAGTTTGAGGCCAGTCTGAACTACATAAGCAAGTTCAAGACCAGCCTATACTACAGAGTGAGACCCTGTCTCAAAACAAAACAAAATAAAACAAAACAATCACTTGGGGGTTTTTTGGGGGAAGGGGAGTCCTCACCTCTGCAATCTGAAGACTGCATAGGTTGGAAATAGTATTTATTACAAAGCTTATACTTTGGTACGATGATTCATGACTAACATAATATCACTCATGTGCATTTTTTCTGGAGCCTCATATACTGGCTGGATGCCTGCATGTTTTTATTTTTTTAATTTATTTTAAAAGTATAAAAACAAAAAGATATTAACAAACAGACACAAAGTAGCATAAGAATAGTACAATTGAATCTGAGTTATAGATAAGGTGACAGGGAATCAACAATGGTTGTTGCATTACATATTGATAACTTCTAACTGTATATTCAGGAAAACAGATATAGAGATGCAAAACTGATCAGACAAATGCTCCTAAAGATCAGAGACTTTAAATTTAAAATCAAGAGCAATGTTGTCTCTAAATTATATCAATAAATGTGTTTTTTAAAGGTCGAGAAAGAAGAGACTAGTAGTAGTTGAATAAAAGAAAAAATGTTCTTGTCCCACCTACAAATAAAACTCTAAAATGTGAAAGAAGAAAACTAAAACTTTCTCCAACTCCATGAGACCATGACCAGGAGAATACAAAATCAATTGAACAGAGATCACAAACCAGCACAACCCCCTCCACAGGTCTCCTGAGAAACTGGAAAAATAGGAAGGAAACAGACCAATGACACACTCCTCAACAGACACCCTGGCTACAAGAGAAGAAAGCAGTAAGATTTCTGAAGTAGAAGGAGAAAGAGAATGAGAGTGAGAAGGAGAAGGAGGAGGAGGAAGAAGAGGAGGAAGAAGAGGAGAAGGAGGAGGAGAAGAATCTTATATGTAGCTATTTTCTATTGAGGACCTGAAGATTGCTTAAATCAATATTTTCATTTCCTGATTCCATAGGTCAGAAATCTGAACCGACCCAGTTGATGCCTTCACTTCAGGTTTCATAAAGTCAAAATTAAGTGGTCGACAAGCTGAGCCCTTATTTGGAAACTCTGGAGAGGATACTTTCCCACGTACATTCAGATTGTTCGCAGAATCCCAGGTTCTTTGACAGGTGTAATTGAGGTTCCTGTGTTCTGTGGCCATCAACTAGAGACCTCCCTTAACTTCTGGAGACCATCCTCTAATCCAGGATGATAAAGCTTGTAGAAACAAGTGCCCAAATGGCAACCCACTCACTGCAAAGTGCCAACACCACAATTAAACCCAAATACTGAGGCTTTAGTTTAGAAAAAACAACTGACACATTAACTGTTACATTTTCTTTTGTCTTAACAGAAAAACAAATAACATCCATGCATAGGTTCAGCAGCACTGCTCTAGTCCTTACATCTCAGAACCAGCAACAGCCCTTCTCAGGCTTACATCTAACTTCCCCTCCAGCCTTAGCCTTCTTGCCTACACCCTGAGAAAAGTCCCTAGTTCTAGGAGCTCATATGGTGGCACTGGATCCAGTCACATGATCTGGAAATGTCTATTTTAAGGTCAAATGATTAATAACCTTAATTATAACTGGAAAACTCCTTCAGAGAAGTACCTAGATTAGAGTTTAATTGAATAACCAAGGCACAAGACCTTTAGAATTTGTCTACTGCCATACGTTAATATATTTTGAGCATAGAAAGCCTAAAAAACATTTGCCTCATAAAGGTTGAAAATACTTTTCAAAAAATCATTCCAATTTTAAGAGAAATAAAGACGTGGCCATAAATTTAAAGAAGAAGAATAACTAAATATTTTGTTAAAGATTAAGATTGTGTAAAAAGGAGGTGTAGGAGGGTGAAGTTGAGATCTCAGAAAATAAAAAATATGCCTATACATTTCCCAGATATAAAAATTCTAAACAATATTAAGGACATGAGGCTAGAGGTAGCACACAAAAGTAATATGAAAATATTCTAAATACGTTTTATTAGGGAGAAAGCAAAAATGATAAATGTGAATATTAGTATGGATTATAGGTTGAGGGTTGCTATCAGGACAAAAACAGAAACAGCTTATATAACTTTGAACCCCACAGAAGAAAATTCAGTATAGTAAGTGGAGCAGAGAAAAAAGGGGAAAATAAGGCCCAGAAATCATAATCAATGAAAAATGGTAGGAAAAAGTTCTATTATTACAGTAGTTACAATAAATGTAAATTATTAAACTCATCAGTTAACTGAAACTCACAGGTTGAATTTTTCAAAACTAACATGACTTGTTTCTAAAAAACATACTTAAGGGAGGGTTTCAGCATGGCTGAATAAAGGATTCACATCAGAGTTTCTCAGAAGAAATAAACTAAAAACACAGGTAACTGGAAGAAAGGGTAGAACATAAATCTTGATACCAAAATTAATATGAAATAAAAGACTTGTAGATCAAACAAAACATAGGCATAGACTTCATAAAATGATAAACCAGCCCACAAGGGTGCTGTGTGTTTCCCACTGATGGGATCAGAGCAGGAACCACCATTCACAGGAAATTCACCCCCCCAAAAATGGAGAGACTACAAAGGTGTGGCAAACTCAACCCGCACCTTTTACATGTGGGTAATAGATCTATGATCTAAGGCTCCTCACCACTTTTGATTTCCTGCAGATGGAAGACAATGCAGCCTGGCAACAAATTTCAGTATTACACACAGGATGTACACTGTTCCCTCCCTGATGGACCACCAGTTGTTTGTTTGCTTTTTCTTTCCTTCCTTTTCCTTTTCCTTCTCTGTTGAGCACCACAACCACTAACTGGAGCCTCTAACAACAAGGTTAGGGACCAGCCATAGCATTGAGAATTGCTAGAGAAACAACACAACTCTTCCTATCCTACTACTGGACCATCCTGCAGCAGTGGGAACAAACACTTCCCTGACCAGCAACCAGTGGTGCAAGTACCCTTGGGCCAAGAAGTCAGCACTCCCTCCAACTTGCTACAACCAGTGCAAGACAGTCAGGTGAACACCATCTTGGGATAAGGAGCACAGTGCACGAGAGGAGCCAGCAGTGTGGAACAGAGCAGGCTGTATAAGATCTGGGAAGGGCCAACTGTACACAGGACTGGAAGCCACTTTGGGCTGTCTGTTTGAGGGCGCCACAGCAACCATGAGAGCAACACAGAGACAGAGTGCAGAGTATTTGGCAGGCCATCCAGAAAGTTGCTGGCTAAAGACTAGCCACAGCTCCAACATCAGGAGGCAAATAACAGCCCCATGTCTTATCCAGCGTTAGTCCTATTGCATAATTGATGAGACACCGATTTGGACACTACCACAGAATAGTGGACACTAGAGAAATTTTGTTTTTTTCTTTGTGTGTTTCCTATTTATTGTCTGGTTGGGTTTCTTGTTGTTTTTATTGTTGTTAATTTTTTCTTTCTTTTTTAGATTACATAAATATTTTTGTTCTACTCATCTTTCTCTCTCTCCTCCACTCTCTCTTGATCTTCTGATATCATCATGTGGGTGAACATTGTCCCTAACCTTTCTGATTTGCTTCAATAATCTTTTGGTTTCTCCTTCATCCTTTCTCTCTGCCCTCTTCTCTAGTTTCCTAAAGCTTGTGTGGGCATCCTTTGTCTTCCAGCCTTGCTTTGACTATATTCCTCTTCATTTCTCTCTCTCTCTCTGTTTTGCACAAATTTTCCTTTTCTTATAATAGATCAAATTCTGGTTCACCAGAAAACTGAACTTCTGTAAGGTATGCATTCACTATATTGATTGTATTTCTACAAAGAGAAGCTTTTGGAGGGCCAAGGGTACTGGGAATTGAACTCAGGACCTTGCACTTACCAAGCAGGTGCTTGTGCTGCTGAGCAATATCCCCAGCCCTCTCTCTCTGTTTTGTCTCCTATACCTCCTAAGTTTCCCCATTATAGAATAAAATCACTCTACTCAGGGAAAACCCATTGCACACAACTTCCTGATTCCTGATGAGTTTTTTATATAACTGCAAATATTGCCCCTATGGTTAAAGATATCAAATCAAGCATAACCACAGTTTGTCAGTTTCTAGGCTGTGCATGATGCTACTGTTATCATCAGTTATAATACTTTAGCCAGGATGTTGTACTTGTTGTAATCAATTGAATTCCCTTCTATAACAATACTGTGACAGTCTGGGGTTATAACAATCACCATAGTCCAGCACCAAAGGCCTGGGGGTTGAGCCAAATAAATGCAAACATCTCATCTTTAATAAACCAAGAAGGAAGGATCTTGGGACAGACAGGAAAACTAAGAACCTCCTACATGTAGAAGAAACCTCTGAAGAACAGAAATTTCCTAGGGAAGTTCTGATATTTGTGATAAAGATACCTATTATAAGATACTTGTAAGGATTAGCACAGTTAAGCAACCAAACTCCTAAATGTTCACTAATGCTCCCCAAAGGCTCAGGAATAAATCTTTATGAGCCAGCGCCACATGGCATGTGTGCTAAGCCACTTGCCTAATATTCCAGGCCCTGTGTTCCATTCCTAGCACCACATGTACAAGAAAAAACGTCTATAATGGTTGGTGATTGCTAGGGCTGCTGACAAAGGACAGGTCTCCAGACTCTGATATATATTTCTATATTTAAAAGTAGATTCAACCCACAAGTGAAAGCACAATGGCTGGAACTTCTCACTCCAGAGCCATTAAAAGGATGGGAAAAGGCATGTCAAAAAATGCATGAAGAGGGGGAGTTCATGTGACAGATGTGTGTGGAGAGATTGTTTGTATTCATGTCAAAAAAGGGGTCCCCCTTAGCTACTCATGCCTGTGTTCACCAGCTTGGACAAAAGCAAGACAGCTAAGAGAGCAAGACCATTAACACCAGAAGACAGGAGAGGAGAACTGGGAAACTCACTGGTGACAAGACTCTGGCAGAAATGGAAGGTGGCCACTTCCGGTGAGGGAGGGAGATTCTCAAAGCCTGTAGACCAAGAAGATAGATTAGAATGTCACAGCTGCAGTCAGCACTCATGTGGCACGTGCCCTCACCATGGACCTGTTGAGCTGGACCTGAACTAAGGTTCAGGAATAAAAGAGAAGTGGGAGTAGGCGAGAGAGTGCAGTGTTCCCAGAAAGTCCCAAGGACGGATCCCAGGAACAAAAGCAGGGTGGAAAATCTCTTGGCCCACTGAGAGAAAATGCAGGAGCTGAGAAGGGACCTGAGGAAAAAGACAAAGTTGGAATCAATCTGAGATCACATCCTCCCTTTTCATTCTGTAGGCGTGTGTGTGTGTGTGCGTGTGCACGCGTGTGCACATGCACATGTGCATATCCAAACATGTACCGTATATGTCAGCATAGACTGCGTACATGCACGTGTGCACAACTGAAATGCAGCCAGCTTGTTTCTGTCATAAATTTTCTAGCCGGCACTCAAGACTGCTGTAGATTTCCACACATCCTCCCTGCTCATTCTCACCCCCCACATCTCTTCCTCTCCACTTTCCTGATGATTGAACAGCCCTCAACTACAGGTCCTTACTGTCCTGCTTCTCTTCTGCAACATTTCTCTACCTGAACAATCTGTTTCTTCCTCCACGCAAGAGCCAGTTATCCTTCAAAGATGAACCCAAATGTCACCTGCAAGTATCACTCCCTCATCCTCTTAGGACAAACACTACCTTCTTGCATTCTCTAATCTTTGATTCCAGAGTAAGAGTATCTCACTTTATGATCATTGTTTATATTTCAAGAAATGGAGTCTTTGAGAATGCATAACATCTGTTTTTGTCTTTGCTTAAAAAACCGATGCACTGTGGACTAGTGAAGGACTGTGATTCCATGACTACGTGATAACTGTATTTCTATAGGAGACAGGAGCTCAGGAAGGGCTCTTCTCCTGTTTAGGAGCCCTCTTTCCTGTACAACCTTTGGAGACCGAATGACACCTGAATCCACACCTGCAGCCTGTCTCCGTCCAGCTCTCACTGTGGTCATTGCAGCCATCCACAGAGGGGGTCCCTTGGCACATTTCTTCAGTCATCACGAGAGGAGCAGGTTGTGACCGAAATGACAGGGAGGAGAATGGCCTCTGGTTACCGGGGAGATGTTAGCTTGGGGTAACACCTGAGTTCCATTCTGCTTATCCACTGAACTCTTCCCCTACTGAATGAGAAATGAGACCAGATCTCCAAGTTAGTAGGGTGGGAAGCTACTGCCCATAAATCCAAAGGTCCTCAGGCTATGGGCAATGGAGGGGGCCTGTACCAAGCCACAGCCTGCTTAAGGACAAGGACACAGAATAACTGCAAACTGAACTCCCTCCATACAAAGGAACAGGGAAGGTTCCAGCCTAATTCATTAGTATCTTCATCTAAGAGGGCCATGTGGAGAAGGGTGGGATGGAGGACAGCAGAAACAGGATGGGAAATACTTACATTCAGGAGGAAAATCAGTCCACAGTATCCTGTATATAATATAGGGGACAGAAAGAGGCTTGTGTTCTCCCTTCCTTGCTTGTTTTTACTGTTTTCATCTTGGCGTGAACTGGTTTTCATCTGCATTGCCCCTCTGCCGAGTCACCATGCCTTGGAACCATCCAATTATGGACTGAAATCTCTACAAACAGTAATCTAAATAAATCTTTCCTTCTTTAACTTTGGGTCTCAGATATTTTATCTCAGCAACAAGACAAGAATGTAAGACAAAATTTGGTGCCAGAGAAATGGGGTCACTGCTGTGACTGCATCTGACCACATGGTTTAGGACCCTTTGAAGATGGCTTATGGGAAGAGGAAGAGTTAGGAAAGGTTCAGAGATGCTAGCTAAAACAGCAGAGCTAGACAATGGGGAAGAGCCCGGTGACCCCCACGGACCTGGCCGGGCCTCAGGGAGTGCCTTGGGCTGGGCCCTGGGAGCACCTCAACAGGGCAGAGCCCGGCAGGCTGCGGGGACAACCCCAAGGACTTGACAGGGCCTCTGGGTGCTCTGCATTGAGGTGGAGCCTGGTGGTTCTCGGGGTAACTCTGCAGACTTGACCGGACCCCCGATGGCCTTGAGGGCTTGTCAGTGGGGACTTGACCATAGTGAACCTGGTTCCCTGCCAATCTACCATCTTTGAGGATGAGTGCATTTCCACCTCCTACTGGAGCAATCTGTGCGCACTCATGTTTGTTACAGCGTACTTAGAAACAGCCCTGTCTCTTCCCAGTGTGAGGGGGGTAAGTAAACCAAAAAGATACAGTTACAATCAGAGGGAAGATGACTGATTGGGTGGGAGAACAACAGAGATGAGGGTGGAGAACACTGATTAAGTGAACGAGCCATCATCCGTATAACTGAGCAACAAATGTGAAGATAACATTATGCAATACAGCATCCAGTGCTAATTCCTTACTATCTTCTTTATAATTTTGTATTTCCTTCATTGTTGTTATATTAACAAATGCAAAGATAGCATTATGTAATGCAGCATCCAGTGCTAATTCCCTACTATCTTCTTTATAGTTTTGTATTTCCTTCATTGTTTTTGTGTTATTCTGGTTTATATATCTCCATTTTTTGTCTTTAAAATAAAAAGTAAAAAGTAAAAAATAAAAATAAAAAAATAAAAAATAAAAAAGTAGAGCTGGAACACCTTTGGTGGTACTTGATGGGAGATTCTAGTCAGAATGCAGAAATGATGTCAGTAAAGACCAAATTTGTAAGGTTTCTGCTAGGAAGAAGAACTGCATTGGTTGTTGGACTCCAGAACATGGGTTATGGCTTGGCAGAAAGTATATCTGCATTTTGCTCATGTCCAGAGACTTTTCCTGAGACTGAGATTAAGGGTGCAGACAAGTCTTGCAGAAGTAATTTCAAGGCAGTTGAATGTTTTTTTTTAATTTAAAAAAAATAAAAGTACAAAAACATATTAACAAACAGACACCAATTAGCATAAAAAATAGTACAATCACAACTAATCTATAGACAAGGTGACATGGTCTCAAAAGTGGTTATTTCTTTATCCATTGATATCTTTGAAGTGTAAATATATGAACCCATATACAGACATGCAAAATAAGTCAGACAATTAATCCTCTCAACAACAGAAAAAACACAAATACCAAAAATCCAAAGACAAAAAACAAAACAGGAAAACAACAACAATCACAACAACAACAACAACAAAAAACCACCAATAGTTGCTGCTTTGCATATTCATATCTTCGAAGTGTGTGTTCAGGATAACACATACAGACATACAAGATTGATCAAATAACCCGTCATCGATTATTCCTTAGCATTAAGTGATATAATACAATAGTAGAACCATGTTAGCCCTCCTGCATATATGTATATTCATATATACATACATACATTTTTGTCTCTTTCTTTTCTCCTTTCCCTCGTCCCATCTGT
>PVLD010006613.1:60927-99124 GCA_004027595.1 Dinomys branickii | reverse complement strand
GCTCGGGAGGCGGGAGGGACCGAGGCGGCCGCGCTCCCACTGCGCTTGGACCGAGCCAAGCTTCTTCCCCGCGGGGATCGTCCCTGGCTCCCAGCGTCTGGGGCTTTCCCACGTCTCGCCCCGGCAGCCTGGTCCGCCCTACCACATCTCCCCCGGCATCTCAGAGAAATACGCCCAGTTTAAACTTCCCCGCCGAGGTCCCGGCATTCACGCTCGCCAAGTCTGTCTCGAGCTGGTGGTGTTTATTAAGGAGGTTCGCTCCCTTGCTGCTCACCTGGTCGCCATCTTCCCCGGATCTCTGTTTTCATTTTGTATACAAAAATATTTTAGACATACTTCACTAAATTAGTTATATTATTAAAATTAATTTTACCTGTTTCTTTTTCATTTCCTTTTATTTGTTTTTTGACAAGGTCTCACTAGGTCATTCAGGCTGGCCTTGAACTCACAATCCTCCTGCCTCAGCCTCCTGAGGGCTGGGATTACAAGTGTATATCGCCTAATCTGGTTACCTTTTTCACTTTTTAATGTGGCCAGTAGAAAATGCAAAGTTATGCACTTGGCTCATCTCATGTTTCTACTAATACTGCTCTGGGCTCTGAGAATCTAAACAAGAAAACAGATTAAAGGTGACTGCGCTTGGTGCCAAGACAGAAGAAACATAGGCTAAACCCTGCTGGTGTCTGCAGTACACTGAGGAGCCCGCTGCACAGGCAGGGTCTGGGCCAGCACCAGGGAAAAATGGTTGAACAGCAACGGAGAGAGAAGGAGGATGTGTGGGAAGGCACTGGAGGCAGCAGCCCAAGGACACAGCTGGCTTCGACCTCGTGTCAGGAGACTGAGCCGGGGGACCCTACATAGCAAGATCCTGTTTTCAAAAACAACAGAAGAAAAAAGAGAAATAAACTTCATTAAAATAACTTGAAAAAATAACTCAGCCATTCAGCTCAGTAACTTATTTGAAAAATAGAATAGCAATCAGTTCACATTATACAGTAGTACATGACACTTCCCTGACTTATTCTTTGACTGTTTTAACACTTGTCACTGGAAAACTAATAAGGTGGGCAATATGTATGCTACCTAGACTACAAGACTGTTTTTAAACAATTTTTGAACAGAGGCCTGCCTAGTACACTGGAGGAGACAATGAAGATAATAATTATGTAATGTAAGCATATACCAATAAAAATTAAGATGAAATAAAGGTACGTATTAAAGGAAAGATCGATCCAGCCCAGCTAAGCACATGCTGTGAGAGATCTCCCAGTGCACTGCATGTCCTCCTATTAAATGTGTCTTGCACATTGGATAGTGCAGTAAATTCTCCGTTAGAAACGTGATTATAGCATAGCTTGTTGGCTAGACCATCTGCAAAAGTCTGCACAGGCCGTGATGTAGCAGAAACACAAATTACTCATGGAGAGGGCTGGAGCTGGCTGTAAACAGGACCGGATTCCTCCTATTAGATCCGAGGCAGCCTGGCATGGTAAGTGGCAGTGGGCTCATGATAACCAGCTCACAGCAATGCTGATGCACCGAACAGACAGCAAACAAAGGGCGTCTGGTGCCAAGTGCGTGCAGGGAGGCTGGTCCTGCGCCATGCAGCTTCCTTCCTCCTTTCCTCCACCTGAATGTAATTACTTCTGCTCACAATTGTTTCCATGACATTCTGAAATGCAAACAAAATGATCCTTGGGAAAATGGAGCCAGAGGTTGCGGTACTCAAACCATCTCTAGAAGCAGGGTAGGGCTCAGGGTAAATTGCTTTGGGTGTCTCCTCTCGTGCTTGGGAGATAAGCCTGCTGCAGAAGAGCCAAGTGAAGCTACATGTTCAGGGTAGCTTTGGTGGGAGGTAAGCATGCACTGTGGGCTTGCAGCTGAACAGCTTTTCTCTACATATGAGAGAGAAAAGCCTTTGCCTTGGCTGTGGCCTTAGGCTTCTCTACAAATATGAATAGCAATGTATTTTCTCTTGTTATACCTGTCCCTGCACAACACCAGCAAAATAAGTTTTTTAAGATGTGGGGAAGCCATATAGGGTAGCACTGGCAAGTGGATCACCAAGGGCAAATGGACCTCTCTTGAAGGAGACAGTGTTCAATGCCTGAGTGTCCCAACCCCCTTACTAGTCAGAGCAATTGTACTGTGGCCAATGGGCCTGGGTGGAAGTGCTGCCCGTGACTTACAGGCCAAGGTGATTGAGAACCTGGTGTGAGAGACAACATGGCTGAATAGAGAAGGATTCTCGTCCAGAGATACCAAGAGAAATTCAACTAAAATCACAGGTATTTGGTAGAAAGGAAAGGACACACACACCTTGAAACCAAAATCAATCTGAAATGAGAGATGAATAGATTAAGCAAAACATAAGCAAAGGGACATAATAAAATGGCCAGCAAGCCCACCTGGCTGCCAGTGGGCTGCTGGATTGGGATGACTGCCAGCCATACTTGGAATCATAAAAGAATAAAAAAGAATGGATATACTAAAATACTGTGGCTAAATTAAGCCATACAGGATTGACTTGGGATATAAGGCCCCTTACCTCTTTTGCCTTCCTCCAAACAGAGGATGCTACAGCCAAGCAGTAAATTCTGCAGACACATACAGGAGTGAGTGAACTGCTCTCTATTGAATGAGTGGCTAGTTTTCCTTTTTTTTCTCTCTCTCTCTTTTCCTTTTCTTTTCGTATCTTCCCTTCCTTTTTGTGCATCAGAGTGCTAACTAGAACTTCTAAGAACATAATTAAAGACTGCAAGGGTGTGTAGTAAATGGAACAGCTAACCTCTGCCCCATGACCTGTGATTAAAGAGGTGAGAGAATTAAACAGCCGTGCACCTTGGAACTGTGCAGTGTGGCTGTCCCCACCTTGCCAGCAGGAACAAAATGGCACCCCACAGCACCACCCATCTTGCCCAAGGAAGTTATACTACAGTGGAGGCAGGTGGCCATGGTGACTGTGAATGAGAAGTTAGCACTCTTTCCTCAGGAGAGGAGTAAGAGTTGGGACTGAGGAGCCTTGGCTGAAATGGGGGAAGCTGAGGACCACACAGCATTCCATCCCACCTTGCAACAAATGGCCTGAGAGGACAGAGACGTGCCAGTAGTAGAGGAGCACAGAAGGCTGAGCAAGGACCAGGAAGAGACAACGGTGCACAGGACTGGGAACAGCACCTCCTGTCTCTGTCTGAGAACAGCACAGCAACTGGGAGGGAGACACCACCAAGCAAAACAGGGTAATGAGTGGAAGGCCATAGGGTCATACAGAAAGCACTGGCTGAAGACTGGCCCCAGATCCTCATCCTGGATGCTAAAGTCAGCCTCAAATCCAGCACAAACTCTACTGCAGGCTTGGCTTAGCAGTTTTGGACATTTGGTGAATGCCAGAGGAACTTCTTTTAAAGTTTATTTTCTTTTTTCTTTGCTGGTTTTGTTTCATTTTCCTTTCGCTTTCCTTTTTTCTTTTCTTTTTATTTTGTCTTTTACCTACATGTTTGTCCCAATCTATTCTCCTTCTTTCCCCTTTTCCTCAGTTACCTCTTTAGACTTAATCATATCTTCATATGCATGAATAGTCTCTCCAATTTTTCTGGTCAACTTTGATAACCCCTTGCTTACTCCTTCATTCTTTCTCTTCTGTCCTCTTTTCTAGTTTCCCGATGCTTGTGTGATCATCCTTCATCCTCCAGCCTTACTCCTACTTTACTTCTTTTCTATTATTTCTGTTTTATCCACTACCCTTCTTTAATTTCCCCACCACAGGGTAAAACCACTTTACCAAAGGGAAACACTTTGCATACAAGTTCTTAATTGATGATCAGTTCTGTTATATAACTGTAGGTTTTGTTCCTATGTTTTAAGGTACAAAATTTGTAAAAAGTTTGTCAGTTTCTAAACTGTACTTGATGCTATTGTCAGTGCTAATTGTACTACTTTAGCTAGGATATCATAGCCGTTCTAATCAGTTGTTCTCACTTCTCTAACAATACTTGAAAGCTCAGAGGTCATAACCTCACAACAGCCCAGCACCAAAGGATTGGGGACTGAGAAAAACAGATAACAATATCTTGCTCTTAATTAATGGGAGGGTAGATCGTGGGACACACACAAACCAAGAACCTCCTACACTCAGAAGGCATCCCTGAAGAACAGACTTTATACTTAAAGAGGCCTTTATACCGGTGATAAAGTTACCTATTACAAAAACTTACGAGGATCAACACAGAAAAAAATAAGAAATTTAAAATAGAAAATGACAAGATACATAAGCAAAATGCAATCTCAGACCTCCAGCCCACCCAGAACAAGTCCAGGAGGCGATGAGATAGAGGAAAATAGGAGGCACACACCTGAAATTTCCAAAATAATAAGAATGGAAGTAAAGAAAAAAATTCATGAGCCTATAAAGAAAATTAGATCAGAAATAATCTCTTAGGTATAAAAAGAAAAGACAACAATCATAAAATAAATGTTCAGCAAATCCAGAGTAGAGATAAATAGATGAGAAAAAATAGAGAACTATAGGAAAATGAAGGAAGCCGTAAATGATCAATATAGGAAAGAAATATAATGCATGAAATGGATTCAAACAGACATCCAGGAAATTAAAAATTCTATGAAAGCTGGCAAAACTCCTTGAATGAAATGAAGATATACTTTCAGACCTTGAAGACAGGATCATGGCTAGCAACCATGAAAGGAAAGATCTCTTAAAAATAACAAGAGTTTAGAAAATAATAATTGAATAACTGCAAGATGATGCAAAGAAAAATAACATAAGACTGACTGATGTCAATGAAGAAGCAGAGGTTAACACAAATGGCATAAAAATACTAATTGCAGAAGTAATAGCAGAAAATGTCCTAAGCAGGGGAAAAAGAATCTGACATACAGGTAAGTGGACCATGTAGAACTCCAATTAGCCATAACCAAATTAAATCTACACCCAGACATATACTAATCAAGATCCCAGAAATAAAGAACAAGAATAGAATATAAAATGGTGTTAGAGAAAAGTATCACCTATAAAGGAAAGCCCATCAGAATCACAGCAGACTTCTCAACACAAACCTTCAAGTCAAGAAGAGCTTAAAGTACTTCAAGTCCTGAAAGAAAACAACTTCCAACCCAGATTGATGTACCCTGCAAAGCTAACTTTGAAAATTAATGGAGAAATAAAATACTTCAATCACAAAAAACAACTGAAGAAATTCATGAGCACCAAACCAACACTACAAAGCGTAATGAAAGATATTCTAGACAGATAAAAATGATGACATTTCCAAGAACAACAACAGAAAAAAACCACCAGGCAAGGCAAGCAATTAAACAGAGGGGAAAAGCAGGGAACCAATAGTAGGAAAATAACATGACAAAGATAAGACAATACATACCAGTTATAACCATTAATGTAAATAGCCAATTCACTAATCAAAAGAAATACACTGGCAGAGTAAATCAAGAGACAAGATCCAACAATATGCTGTATACAAGAAACACATTTAACTTAAAAAGAAATTCATAGACTGAGAGTCAAAGGATGGAAAACAATATTCTATGCAACATAAACACAGGAAAAAGCATGGGTAGCTATTCTGTTTGCAGACAATGTGAATTTCAAACCAAGAATGAGCAAAAGAGATAAATGAAGGCACCACATACTTACGGAAAACTTTTAGAGGAAGAGACAACAGTAATATATATGGGGGCCAGGGATATAGCTCAGTGGCATAGTGCCTGCCTTTCAAATGCAAGGTTGTGCGTTTGATTCCTGGTACAAAAAAAATCCAAAAACCCAAAAAGCAATAATAAATATGTATGTGCCAAATATGGGAGCATCCAACTATATATGACAAATATTAATAGACATGAAAAATCAAAGTAGCAATAACACAAGTGTAATAGGATAGCTTAATATCCCACATCACAAATAGATAGATCAAACAGACAAAAAAATCAACAAAGAAATATCGTAATTGAACCAAACCTGTGAACAAATGGACTTAGTAGGTATCTACAGAGTGTTCCACCAAACGACATCAGAATGCACATTTTTCTCAGCTGCACATGGCATATTCTTTAAAATAGACATATAGTATCCCATAGTACATGTTTAAGTAAATGTAAAGGAATTGAAATTATCCCATGCATATTATCTGAATATAGCACAATTAAATTAGAAGTTAATAGCAAAAGAAAATGCAAAAACTTCATAAATACATGGAACTTAAATAACAACTTCCTGAATAACCAATGGATCACAGATGAAATTAAAGAATATCTACAATTAAATGAATATGCAGATACAACATACTGGAACCTATGGAATGCATTGAAAGCAGTCCTAAGAGGAAAATTTACAGAAGTAAATTCTCATATCAGGAAAACATAACAAGCATAAATAAACAAAATAATGATTCACCTCAACCTTCTAGAAAAAGAGCAAGTAAAGTTCAAAAACCATGCAAGGGAGGAAATTATAAAGATCAGAGCAGAAATTAGTACAACTGAGACTAAGAAAGTAATATAAAGAATTAAGGAATCAAAAACTGGTTCTTTGAAAGAATAAATGAAATTGACAAACCCTTAGACACCTGATCCAAAAAAGGAAAGAAAAGACTCAAATTCATGCATTGAGGAATGAAAAGGGTGAAATCACTACAGATCCTGTGGAAATTCAGAAGATCATCAATATCATGCTTTGAAAAACTTTATTCATGTAGAATGAAAAACACAGAAGAAATGGACAGATTCCTAGATACATATGAATTACCAAAGCAGAACCAAGAAGATATAAAAATTCTGACATTCAAAATCAGCTTATGAAATTGCAAATGTAATTAAAAACTTACTAACAAAGAAAAGCCCAGGTCTTGATGGATTCATTGATGAATTCTACAAGAAACTTAGAGAAGATTTAATGCCAATACTCCTCAAACTCTAATGAAATTGAAATAGAAGCAATTTTCCTTAACTGATTCTGGGAGGCAAGTATTACCCTGATGCCAAAACCAGAGAAAGACTCAAGCAAAAAAGGCCAATCTCCCTAGTGAACATAGATGCTATAATCCTCAATAACATACTAGCAAACAGAATGCAGCAAATCACCAAGAAGATTATACACCATGACCAAATGGGATTCATGCCAGGAATTCGGGGATGGCTCAACATAAGCAAATCAATAAATGTAATACACCATGTCAACAGATCCAAAGACAAGTATCACATGATCATCTCAATAGATGTGAAAAAAGCTTTTGACAAAGTCCAACACTCATTCATGATAAAAACCCAACAGAAATTGGAATTGATGGTTTTTATCTCAATATGATATGAGCTATCTATGGCAAAATAACAGCCAACACCATACTAAATGGATACAGATTGAAAGTTTTCACTTTAAAATCATGAACAAGACAAGGATGTCCACTATCACCACTCCTATTCATTATAGTTCTGGAAACATTAGCCAGAGCAATTAAACAAGAGAGAGAAATAAAAGGAATAAAGATAGGAAAGGAAGAAGTTAAATTATCATTATTTGTAGATGACATGATACTCCACATGACCCAAAAACTCCACCAAAAGACTTCTAGATTTAATAACCAAATTCAGCAGCATAGCTGGATACAGTCAACATACAAAAATCAATAGTATTTCTGTACACAAACAACAAACTCATTGAGAAAGAAATTAGGGAAATGACACCCTTAAAAATAGCATCCAAAAATGAAATACTTAGGAATCAATCTAACAAAGGAAGTAAAAGATCTATGTATTGAAAATTATAGTATTCTGAAAAAGGAGATTGGAGAGGATATCAGAAAATGGAAAGATATCCCTTGCTCATGGATAGGAAGAACCAATATATGAAAACAGACATACTCCCAAAACTGTTAACAGATTTAAAACAATCCCTATCGAAATGCCAGTAGCATAAATCACAGAATTATTGAAAATGTTCTTAAAATCCATCTACTACCAGAAGAGTCCTAGAATAACAAGCAATTCTGGGCAACAAAGGCAGGTAGGAGGCATCACAATCGCTGACTTGAAATTATACTACAAAGTTACTATGATAAAATTAGCATGGTGCTGGCAAAAAAAAAAAAAAAAAAAAAAAAGATCTGAAGACCAGTGGGACAGATTGGAACTGCAGACACAACTACAAACACACTCAGCCACCTTATCTTTGACAAAGGGACCAAACATACCCACTGGCAGAAAGAGAGCCTCTTCAATAAATGGTGCTGGGAAAACTGTCTTCTACATGCTGAACACTAAAACTAGACCTATGTCTGTCACCATTCACTGAATTAAAGTCAAAATGGATCAAAGATTGAAGTATTAAAACAGAAACACTAAATCTACTGGAAGAGAAAGTAGGCAGAAATCTTGAAGATATAGGTATAAGCAAAGAGTTCAAGAATAAAACCCAATACCTCACAGAATCAAATACTTGGATCTCATCTTATTAAAAAGCTTTTGTGTATCAAAAGAAATCACCAACACAGTGAACAGACAACCCACACAGTGAGAAAAAAATTTTAGCCAATTGATCCTCTGACAAAGGACTCTTATGTAGAATGTATATAGAATTGAAAAAAATTAGACTCCCCAAATTCAAAGACCCAATCCAAACATGGGCATATGAGATAACTAAACACTTCTCAGATGAAGAAATGCAAATTCCATATAAATAAAAACTTGTTCAACATCATTGGTCATTTGAGAAGTCTAACTGAAAATGACACTGAGATTCCATCTCACCCCAGAAAGAATGGCTCTTATCAGAAATCAACCAATAACAAATGCTGGATGGACTGTGGGGAAAAGGAACACTTCTCTAATTTTGGTGGGAGTGTAGACTGGTACAACCACTGTGGAAATCAGTGTGCAGATTCCTCAAAAAGCTAGGATAATAGGTCCCATTTGACCCAGCTATTCCTCTTCTGGGTAACTTCCCAGAAGAATTAAACACAACATACCACAGCAATACATGTGCACCCATGTTTATAGAAACACAGTTTGTTATAGATAAATCTTGGAAAAAACCCAAATGCCCATCAACTGAGGAATGGATAAAAAAAGGTGTGGTATTTTTATACAATGGAGTACTATTCAGCTATAAAGAAGGATAAACTTGAGACTTTTATATGTAAATGGATGCACCTTGAGGTCACATTAATGAATAAAATAAGGCAGACCCACATGTATAAACATCATGTTGTCTTCCCTGTGTGAGGGTTTGAAAGAATAAATGAGGTTTAAAATGTACAATAGATATTGTGAAATGGTAAGAAATTGTTAAAAAGGAAAAAGGAACTAGAATCAGTGAAAGGGGAAAGGATGGAAAGAAAAAGGGAAAAAAATACAAGTCCATTATACTATTAGTGTCTCTTAGCTCACTGAAAGGGAAGGTTTGTTCTAATATTGATTGGAGAAATTTTATTGCCTATATCTTGTACTCTGACTAACTACTTTAAAGGTAGTCGTATGTCATTATTAACTACTATTATTCTCCCATTATTTTGCTATGAAATTTTGCTTTGCAGTTTTTTTCCATAAAAAGGAAGAACCTGATGTGAGTTCCTGTTGGTCTCTTCCCCGCAGCCACCTTGGAAGGTGTGTACTAAAAATAGTGGCCCTGAAAGATGGAGGGAGCTTCGGTCCCTGAGTCGCTGCTCGGAATCTCATCCAAGGGGCCTCTCTAACTCAGGATATCCACGTTGGAGGTGCCTGAGTGAGCACATGGGCATTGGCCTCGGGTACAGCCCTAGAGGACAGCTTGTTGAACAGTTAGATAGTTTGTACACACAGAATCTTGGTGTGATTGGGGTTGGTCTGAAGATAAATGACAAAAGAGTGATGTCAAGTGTAATTGCATACAGAAATTTAGAGAGGGATGGGCCACGGCGGTCTCTGTGGATCAGGGAAGGTTTGCTTGAGAAGGGAGGGTAGCTAGGTCCTGAGAACATGTTAGAGAGAGGAGAGGAGGGGAAACTGAGGCAGGGGCATCTGACAGGCAAATGCAGGGTAATAGTAGTGCACAATGAATTGCAGTGTATTGCTGTAGGCAGATTGGACTGGCTTGGGGGTCCATTTGAAAAGTGATTTTAATAAGTCCGGAGCCCTTTGAAGAAAAGGAAGTGGGACTTGGAATACCACACCAGGAACATGGTCCTATCAGGATGGTGCAGCAATGACAGAAGGGTTGGTTATGAGAAGAGGAAGGAGGTAGAAGAGGGGAACTCCAATCAAGTGAAGCCATTAAGGTGCCGGGGAGGATGAGGAAGTTTCCGGTAGTGAGTAACAGGAAGAGCAGTCTCGTTGCTGTCATCAGGTCTGGCTTTTCTGTTCCACAGACATGCACTCAGGCCAGGGCTCCCCAGAGTGTGGCAGAATGTCCCCCTTCTTTTGCCAGTAGTAACCAGCAACATACTAGCAGCAGTATATGCACAACCAGAGATGAACTGAGGCTATTTAAGCTAGTTGTTCCCATTATTTTGGGTTTGTTGTTGCTGTTGTTGTTGTTGTTGTTCTAGGGATTGAACCCAGGTCATTTGCACTGAGCTGCATCTCAGGCCTAAACCATCCCCTTTTATTCGGACACTAAGTCTCAGGACATCAGTAAGTGGTCCAGGATGAGCTCAAACTTGTGATCCTCCTACCTCAACCTCCCAGAGTTCTAGGAGTATAGGCTTAGGCCCCCACATCCAGCTATATTCTTCTTTACCAGAAGAAACAGAGGAATCAGACCTGGCCAAGGAGAGGCCAAGAAATGTATCCTGAGGGCTTCTGGGACGTTTTCCTTCATCTATAAAAGGAAAGGTTTGCTTAAGGGAAAATACTTCTAACGTCCTTCTTTCCTTCTATTTCTTGTTTTTGAATGTGACTGTGGTAGCTGGAGCTGCGGCAGCCGGTTTGAGACCTCGTACTCAGGGTGGCAGAATTGAAGACTGGGCACAGCTCGGTGTTCCGGTGACATTACTGAGCTGCCAAAGTGTACTGATTTACATATTTTAATTGAAATGTATACCATATGTTTTGATCAGCTCATATATACCTTACACTCAAATACAAAGAGACAGATGAAGCAAGACTGAGTCACCTGAAGGTCCTTGAAATGCTGAATGTGAAGTAGGGCATCAGAGGAAAGTGTCTAAAACGTGGAAGTCACATCACTGACCGGGTGAACGTCCGCGGTAAAAGTGGAAATAAACGTGGGCAGCGGTAGGAGGGGTAAGGAAGTCACTGCAGCCGCACGGGCGCGTGTAGCGCTGCCTTGCAACTCTTGCATCATGACCAAAGCGAGCTGTTTAGGAGTAAACCTGCAAAATCAGAGGTGAGCGTAAAAAATTCCCGAGATATCAATTTCCTAAAGATTTCAAAGAAAACCAACAGAGGTCAAGTTATCAAGAACTATAATACGATATTCACGAGACGGTTATCAGCCCCGTGGACAAATATTCTGAATGAAGGAACTGGAGAGCAAATGAGTAAAAGCCCTTTACAGTCCTGAGGATAATCTGTTATATGTCGCTCTCAAAAGTATTCCGAAGCAAACCTCCAGAAAATCAGAAGCAAATGAAAGAGGAAGCCAACTTTTTAAAATGATTGCCCCAAGAATATTTTTTACTAATGTTTTTTGTTTAGTAGTTTTCCATCAATTTAAATACCCAGAACACTGTGGTTCTCAACACATGATTTTTGGTGAATAAATATATAAAATCTGCTATTAGTGTTCAGTTAGTTAGTATAACAAATTCCAAAATATGGTGGCTTGAAATAACAGATATTTATTCCTTCACATGTTTGTGGGCTGGAAGTCCAAAATGAATACCACAGGGCCCACATTAAGGTGTCAGCAGAGCCATGCTTCCTCTGGAGGCTGGAGAGCGAATGCATTCCTTATTTCTTCCAGCTTCTGGTCACTGCCATCATTTCTTGGCTTGTGGCTATATCTTAAATCTCAGGTCTCTCATCTCAGTCTTTACATTACCTCTAAAGTCTCTGTCTGTTTCCCCTTTAGGAGGAAACATGATATTATATTAGGACCTACTGCAATAAGGACAATCAGTATCTGTCACCTACTGATTCTTAACCAAATGACATCTGTAAGGACTCTTATTTTTTGTACTGGGGATTGAATTTAGGGCCTTCTTCACACTGAACTACCTCCCCAACCCTTTGTATGTTTTATTTTAAGATAGGCTTGTGCTAAATCGCTAAATTGCTCAGGCTGGAATAGAGTGTGTGACCACCCTGTCTCAGCTTCCCAGAGTGCTGGGATTACAGGCATGTGCCATCGTGGTCAGCTAAGACTTTTTAAAATAATTATATAAACCACAACTGACTTGAGACCACAGGAATTAGGGTGTGGATGTCTAGGTAGGGGGAGATTTCTAGTTCAAGACAAGAGCGTTTTTTTTTTTTTTAAGTAATACACTAAAAATGAGGTAGGAGAAAAGAAATAAAGATTGGCAGAAGGAAGACAAATCATAATTTAAAAATTGTACTTCTCAGAAGGTTGCAGTTTCAAAACACAATCGAATACCCATGGTTACTATGCCTTCTAATAGCTAAATCTTAGAAGATACAAATAAACCTGTAAACTGGGCCCATACTTTTCACTTATGTTAAACCTGCAGCTTGCTGTCCCATGCCATTAATGCACAAGTTTTACAGATTTCCACCCTGAAGAAAGCTACGTATTAATGGGGTAGCAGATCTACCAACTTCAAACATATGCAAATGGTTTGCATCTACTAAGGTTCATCTCTAGATATGCCCTAAGGTCCTCAGGCAGAGACCTTGGGGAGGTGGCCAGATTATGCAAAGTTCAACTTGCTGTTAGGAGGCGGGGTCTGATTGGGAGAGGCGGTCCCTGGGGGTGTGGCCTGGAAAGGCTCCTCTCCCTTCCCAATCTTCCCCTCACTCTCCATCTGGGCACCATGTGGTGAGCAGCTCTCTTCCTCCAGGCTGCTCTGCCATGCTGTCCTTATTTGGAACCAGAGATTGCAGACTAAAATGTGAGCCAAAATAAACCTCTCCTCCTTCAAGTTGTGGGTGTTAGATACTGTATCTCAAGAAGGAGGAAAGTAGGCAAGACACATACAATCCTAGCTTACCCAAGGGTATCCTGGCAGGTGGTAAAAGTAGCATCCTAGATCTCCCAATTTGAGGACACGGCTAAAACCACATAAATACCAGCCATAGCCCACAATGTGCCCATGTCCTCTCTTTTGAGGGCCCATGTCTTATTTTCTCCAGTGTGGACTCTTTAACTCTGCCTACTAAATCTGCCTATGCCTTTTACAAGAAAGTCTGCAGTTCTCTTCTGTGATGACTCGTCTATGGGTGGGGGCAAGTTGAGGTCTCCAGCTCCTCCTGAGAGGCCCTCCTTGGACTCCATGCAGCCACAATAACAGAGGCAATGCCAAGAAGCGAGAAATATATTGTGATCCGTGTGGACTAACATCTCAATGTAAAGTCTTTACTTCCAAGAAAAACAACAAAAAACCCTTTATTTGTTAAAATTAATGTGGTCATAAAGGGATGTTCAACCCAAACAGCTAGCACTAATAAATACTGTGGGAAAAGTCCAGGCCCTTCTGCTGAAAGAAATAATTAATATTACCTAAGGTGAAGAACAGATCCATTAGAATTTTCATGGAGGACTGTATCCAAAATCATCGTCACCAGTATAATTCACTTGGAGTCTATGGAGCAGAAGAACATTTGGTGAGATTGTCTCCCTGCACCACTATTAGTTTTGCAGATATAAGAGAAGACATTTTGCCAAGAATTCTGAAACTACAAATACTGAAAGGAAATGTCGTGAGTTAAGCGCTTGAGAAACTTAAAAACTCTGCACTCTTATTTAGTGCATGGGAAAGAACATAAAGATACTTTTGAAGTTCCTAGAACAGCAGGAATCTAGGTTATATTGTCTCTATTATTTTTCTCCTGCTGTTTCTACATCCAGCTGCTTTTTCTCAGTGTAATATTGCACATTTGGGAACTCAGTACAAAGGCAGTTAAAAATTATAGGAATAATAAATCCTTTTGTTTTGTTTTGTTTGCTTTTCTGAACATTTTTAAAACCTCTACGTGCTAAGAGCCAAGCAGGCATTTACACACACACACCTTTAAAGGAGTTTACCGCTGTTTCTTCTAATATCTATGTTTTAGGGTTCATCCTAGAATTCCTTGCCTAACAAGTGTCAGTAAAAGTAAATATCAACCAAGCTGACACATATTTGTAGAGTGACTGAATGACCAAGTGAATGATGGGGGCCTAGAGACACTTTTCAGGGGTGTAGTGAGCTGGTCCTCTTTGTAATGATCCAAATGAGTAACAGAAACATGGTCCTTGCCTGTGAATTGAGACACTGTGGTGCCCATGGTACACAAGGGAGGGAGGTGTCATGGTCACAAGCGCACACATCCTAGAATAACCTCTGGGAACCACCTGGGAACAAGGAACAGGGAAGACACAAGTCTATTATTTCATTAATTTTCATTTTTAATTGAATTACATTTAAATGTTGTTTTCCTCCTCATCTTTGACAATCTTCCTTTTTCTTCCCATCCCTTTCCTTGGGCTTTTGGCCCTCTTTCTTGTTCTCTTTCTCATCTTCTCAATTGTCTGTTTTCTCATACCGTACCACAGTGATTGTGTTGTTGGACAAAGGCATCATTTACTGACCAACACAAATTAGATGTGGCTCGCTGAATGTTTTCCTTCTTAAAACATCTCTTGATATCTGTAGCAGCTTTAAGCTATTAGAAAAAAAAATAGTTTGTTTTAAAATGAAATGGACCCTTTTTAATAGATGCTGAAGCTGAATTAATGATAGAGAGCACAGGTATTAAAAGCACAAATCGACTGAACAGAACCACAAAGCACATTGCCAATATGGATTTAGAGCTCAGAGTCAGTAAAGACCAACACAATGGCACCCTCCTGCTTCAATGCTAGGCCTTTAAGTCTGGAAACATCTGGGATTAAAAAATTGACATCCTTCATAATACCAACTGAGCAGAATGGAGAGAAGTTGGTTCAGGTCCTCCCAGCTCCCTAAAGTGCAGGTTCTGATTTCTTCATTGTGAATCTAGCTTGCTGCTTTTGTTATTTGCCTGAATTGTGGGATTCAGTACAGATCACTTGATAGGAATAAAAGACCAGCCAAATAATTACAGTGCAGCGTCAAGGGCTGGTCACATTTCTGGAGTTGGTCCCAGTGCTCAGGTGAGCCATCAACGCCCCAGGGACACAGATGGCCTAGTAGCATCTGTAGAATGTTTCATTCCTGGGCCTAACAGCTTCTGACTGGGGTTCCAAGTGCAAAAGAGAGGGGCAGTGTGGGACTTCAAGGTCAGGGTGAACTCCTGCCTCAGTGTGCCTGTTGCAGGGAGGAGCCCATCTAGGGCTCAAGACCAGATACAGTTTCCAGCTCCTTGCCTCCATTGGTATCTTTCCCATTTTTCTTGGGATTAGATCTGATTTTATTTTTCCTCAACATTCCTGGCATGTTATGTCCATGAGCCTTTCCTGTTTTGGATTCTTGGTGTTCTTTCCCTTCTTTGTTCATTTATGCATTCATCATTCTGTAAGTAATAAGGAAACATCTATGCGTGTCAAATGGAGAACAGATGCTGGATTTTATGCTTGAAAGAGAGAATCATAACACACATGTGAAAAGCCACGGGAGGTGTGGTCTAGGTCTAGAGAGGGCGAGCCTTGTAGAGCTGTCAGTGATGCCAACAACCCCACTGCAGCACACGTGCCAGAGATTTGCTACCGCTACTCTAGGGTCAGTGGTAAATGACCATCCATTTACTCCACCATCCTGGGCATACCAAATGGAATCTAATCGGGGGTCCCCTTTCCAAACTGTTTGTCTAAAGTAGAGTCTTTCAATTTAAGATCATCCAATGCAAACCATCTGATCTAGTTGGGCGCGTGTGATGTTCCATTGTTCTCCATGTAGGAATAGACCCTCTCTCTTTATTCCTCCTCCCCCAAAGGGCAGCCTTGATGGATCCTTGATCATTGAGGTCAAAGACTCTTGCCACAAACAGAGTCTTTCAGTGTCTGTGGCAGGCAGAGTGGGAGGCCCTATGGCAATGAGCACACGTGTTACATTGAGAAAGCCAGCTGGCTCATAGTAAACCCTAACATGTGGACCCCAGATGTGGCTGATGCTCATGCTGGGCCTGCCTCCCCACCTCTGAGGCTGTCTGCTTTGTTTCTGTCCATTAGGCTACTCTGATACACTGGTCCTGATAGGATGCAGTGCCCTTTACTGGGTACAGTCAGTTTCCACGAGTTGATGCTAAGATACGACCCTTAGACTAAAATTTATACATATATATTTCCAAAATGTATTTATTTATTTCTTCTAGTAAAAAAAAAAAAACTGCACTAAAATAATGAGTGCTTTATGGTGGAATGTCAAGCAGAATAGGAGAGAGAGTATATGACAGGTGACCATTCCAGTCCCCCTAAAGTGTTCTCCACCCCAGAGGTCTGGTATCTCCCCTGCTCAGTCCAAGCAGAGGGTCTGGTGATGAGATTACTGTCTATGTAGACCAGGTTGATTTCAAGTTAGTTTGCATATGTTTGATTATCTGAGATATTTTAAAATGTACTGAGCTAACATAATTTTATGTACATTTTTTGGAATGGTTTTCCTTTTCCTTTTTCCTTTCATTATAGTGAGATAAATTTGATACACATTTTTTCTTTCATTTTTGAGACAGACATCAAAATATCTGACCCATGGAACACTTAGATCCACTTTTCAATAAAAGTGGTATTTCGAGTACTGAAATTCCAGAAGTCATTTTGCCAGATTTAAACATACTTAGCTCTGAAAGAGTTTAGAATTGCTTCAGAGTGTAAAATCAGTAAGTACAAGATGGATTCATAATTTAGAAAAACTTATCTCCGTTTTAATTCTATGTTATTTTATGAGAAAACAATACAATGAACTATATTGCCTTAGATTATCTTTGTGTTTTTGTTTGGTTTCGTTTGTGATTGAGTGTGGTCTCAAGCAGCATTTCTCAGGGTGTGTTGTGTGAACATAAGTCTCCCAAAAACTGCTTCACTCAAAAAACAAACAAAACAATGTTATCCCCTAAATGTGGAAGTTAGTCTTTGCTCTCTGGAGGCTCACACTGTCAACATGCAGAGGTTTTGAAAGAAGGGACAGTAAAGAAAATCTTGACTTTATCTAACCCAGAATCTCCTCTTCTGTTCATCCATCTATTAATAACCATGGATTGCACTTTGAGACATCCTAAGTTTTCATAGCTACTTAACCCTTGAATATTTCTCCTCTTTGGAGAATGGCACTGGTGCAATGTAATAGATATGTGGCCTTTAGACTCACACACCCTAGGTTCAAACCTCAGCTCTGCCATTTACCACGTGTGTGGCCTTCAGCAGTGACAACCTCTTTCAGGTCACGCTTATCATCTAGAAAGTGAGCATCATAATAGCACCAATCTCTGAGTGCAGAGAAAATTTAAACAACTTCTGTAAAGTACTTTGGATAGTGCATGACATACAAACATTCCCCAAATATTTGTAATTACTTTGCATTGCTACTATTAGCAATGCTTAGGTGTCTACATCCAAGCTACTCATATAGAGGTTGTGGTGATCTCCATACTTCTTGTCATTTAGATGCAAAAGATTTTCACTGATCATGGAAATCTCATCTTTGTAGGCCAATTTTTGCATCTGGATTCTGCTCCAAACCTATGGAGCATGGCTATGAAATGCTGTGAATGTTTAACTTTTTAAAATCATGACAGTAAGAAAACACATTGCCATGAATCTGCCTAAAAATATTTCTCCTTGCTTCGAACACATTCATCCCATCATCCTTGACACTTTCTGCAGCAGCTCTGGGCATCCTCTTTCTTGTGTCTTTAGCTGTTGGTGTTGTGGCTGCCTTGAGGTCCTGAGTTGACTCAAACTTTTCCCCATCCCAGTCATAGTACCAGCTGGTGTGAATAGGTGGATGAAGACAGTCATGTTTATCCAAATGTGCCTTCTGTTGGGCGGCACTGGGCAGCAGTACTCACCATCCCTTTGATCACATCTTCTAACGACACTCACCAGAGAGAACTTCCAGAGGCAGCAAAGACAGTAAGTGTGTTTGAAGTGAGTGTTAGTGTTAATTTTTAAATTTAAATACACATATTTTGTGATCGCCTCTTGGAAATGACTACATCAAACACTAAAGAATTCGGGCTTACTTGCAGACAAACTCCAGAGACAAGCGGAGCACCTTGTCTTTCTGTTCAAGCCTCCCCCATCTCAGCCTCTCTTTCTCCCCCTCCTTAATCTCTTTGGGCTCCCCCGTTTTATCCAGCATCATCTAAACTGCTTTGGGGTCACGTGGTTCTGCTTTTCTGACCACCAACTCCACCAACATTCTCTGCACACCCAAGTGATCCCTGAATTTATGAATTACTCCAAGCACCAGCCCTGGGACATGGCTTTTCCGAAGGGCAAAAGGGGAACATGTACATCCTATGGGAAAAAAGAACGAAAACACTTAGCTTCCTTGGCAGGCGACCTAACGAAACAGTGAAATTCAAGAAGCCCCGCGTTCAGAAGGAGCCACTCTCAGCCCAACAGGAAAGAGTTAGAGCTAATGGCAAAGGTTGAGTTTTTCTCTGGTGAGCACACTCCTTAGCCAAATGCTTTCTCTCTGAAAGCTGCTGATCGAGCTTTGGCAAAAAAAAAAACACCCATCCTCCCTTTGGCTGATAAGCGGAGCCCTGTTTTATATTTAACTGGCCAGGGGCAGGGAGGGCTGGGCGCGTGGTTCATAAGGGGGCCGCTCCCACCCGCAGTCCCGCAGCCCGCAGCTCCGAGCCGAGCCTGAGCCCGCGCCGCAGCTGCTGTCCCTGCCCGGGCCGGCGGGAGCCTGGAGGAGTGCACAGGACCCCAGAGGCCGCGGGGAGAGGAGTGGGGAAGCCAGGACAGGCTGCCAATCCAGGGCGTCCCTTCCACTTTTGGGGAGGAAGTCAGCTGACGCCGCTCGGTTGAATCTAACATCCTTACACGCGTAACTTTGGGCGGGGGGCGGCAGCCAGGATGAACTTTGCAGACAAAGAGGACTCCAGGAGATACTGCATCCGGGCCAAGCACGTGGCCATCATCTGCGCGGTGGTGGTGGCCGTGGGGCTCATCGTGGGGCTGTCCGTGGGCCTGACCCGCTCGTGCGCCACCGCGGGCCACACGGGGACCCCGGAACCTCCCACCACGGGCCCGTCGGAGGGCCCTCCGCAGGACCAGAGCCCCTGCCCAGCCAGAGAGGACGCGAGTGGGCCGTGGACGGGCTTCCGGCTGCCGGACTCGGTCGTGCCGGTGCACTACGAATTGGAGGTGCGGCCCGAGCTGGAGCAGGACACCTACACGGGCAACGTGACCATCGCCCTGCGCCTGGACGCGCCCGCGCGCTTCCTGTGGCTGCACCTGCGCGACACGCGGCTCACGCAGGTCCCGAAGCTGCACACGCCCGCGGGCGCGCCGGTGCCGGTCACACGCTGCTTCGAGTACCGCGCGCAGGAGTTCGTGGTGCTGGAGGCCGAGCAGCAGCTGCCCGCCACGCAGGACAACGCCCTCTACAGCCTGCACCTGGCGTTCGCGGGGCGGCTGGACGGCTCGCTTGTGGGCTTCTACCGCACCACCTACACCGAGGGCGGCCGGGTCAAGTAAGGAGCCTCCCCGTCCTCCTCCTCGCTGTCTGCCGCAGCGGCCTCGCTGCTCGCTCTGCTCACTCTGCTCGCCCTGCTCACTCTCTTCTGTCTGTCTGCCTCGGGCTCCGTTCTGCCTGCAAACGTCTTTCCCTGCAGAGATTTCAAAGCTGTCAAAAGAAACAAACAAAAAAACCTGGACAGTCGGCCCGACTTGCTTAGAAGCGAGAAGGCACACTAAGTCTCTCCCTGCAGCAGAGGTGTCACAGGCTGCAGGCTCTGCCCCTATCTAAGCAGGGACTCCGCGCTGCACAGCTGTGGGTGGAAGATTGTCTCGGGTTACCGGCAGGGAGTGTAAACTCAGCGTCCAAGCGATAACGCAGGAAATCAGTAAACGCCAGGGATTGTTTTTCGTTTATGGGAGAGGAGGGAGGTTGAAAAATGACACAAGACCCGCCAAAAAACGCTCTCTGTCCTCCTCCTCCGGGAAGGCAGGCTGGCTGTGTCCCTGGCCGCGCTCTCCCAGCCTGCGGGAAGCTCTGAGCCCCGCAGGGCTGAAGCGGGCAGGTCTGGTCCTGCTGCCCTTAGGGCGAGACGCGACAGCCCGCCAGGCCTGCTACAACGAACGGTACCTGAAGAGCTCAGGACACACAGGCATCGTCCCTTCCCTCAGTGCTCCGGGCAGAGGTGTCTGTCGCACTTAGTCCTTGTAGTTATACCTCATGGCGAGGCTGTGACGGAGCAATGGCTGCTGGCAGGGCTGCGTATCCTGGTGGCTGACGTTCTCTCCTTGCTCCCAACAAAACTTTGACTTTGCCCTGGGGACGTGGTGCTTGCTTCGGGGAGGAAGGCTGCAGGACACTGAGGTGTCCAGGATTTGAACTGCAGTGGCTACGGCCTTCTTAGATCCTGAAGAGGTGGATGGTTGAGAAAGTTTAGTGTCTGGGCTGGGAAACCGGGTCCAGCAACTCCGGGAGACCCCTCTCCTCTGTCCTTGGAAAGATCTCACAGAGCAAAGCAAGACTTTGGGTCAAAATTCTTCCTACTCTTTGTTAGGGAGGTTCAGGGAATAAAAAGAAAAAACTTCAGTATCCCTATGTAACTGTGTGGTGCGCAGACAGTTACAGATTGAGTAAAATTGATAATTTGAGAAAATATTTGAATCCTGACACTCTTTGAGCCTGGAGCAGAAGGACCATAAGTTCAAGCCTGCCCTGGGGAAGGAAGCAATTTAGCAAGACCCTGTCTCAAAAGAAAAAAAAATTTAAAAGGACTGGGAATGTACCTTAGTTTGAGGGCTATCCTCAGGACTGCAAAACTAAATAAATGAACTAATTAATTAATTAAAATTGGAGGGACCATGGCCTTATAGATCTTATATGTTAATGATACCAGTAACAACAATCTTATTTACTGTGCATTTTTCTATCTATAAAAATTATACTATAAAAGGCATAGAAAATTATTTGAAAGGAACTCAAAAGACCTACACAAGTGATTTCACCATGCATTGGTAATCTGTGTTAACATGTTCATATGCATTCTAACATTTTTCTAGGCCATCAAATTTATAATTACACTTTGTCTGTCTATCTAGCTATGTCTTTTAAATTTATTTATTTATTTATTCTTTTCATATATTTTTATTTTAAAGAGAATAACATAAAAAAATTAAACATGGTACAGAATTTCAAAACAAGATGATAGGAAATCAACAATGGTTGTTATACTGCATATTATCTTTTTTTAATTTTATTTTTAAGACAAAAGAATCCAGAATAACACAGAAACAATACAGAAAACACCAAGTTATAGAGAAGATGGTAGGGAATTGTCACTGGATACTGTATAACATAATGTTATCTTCATATTTGTTAACAAAAAAACAATAAAGGAAATACCAAATTACAGAGGAGACAGTAGGGAACCATCACTGGATGCTGCATTACATAGCGTTGTCTTTGCATTTGTTAACACAAAAACAATAAAGGAAACACCAAATTACAGAGAAAATAGTAGGGGGCCACCACTGGATATTGCATTACATAATGTCATCCCTGCCACTGTCACTCAGTTACATAGACGATGGCTCATTCAATTACTCAGTTTTCTCCACTTCACCTCTGTTGTTCTACCACCTGTCAGTGGTCTTCCCACTGGTAATAACTGCACTTTTGGTTATTTACTCCCTCATGCTCTTACTTTGGGAAGAGACTTGGCTGCTTCTAAATGTGCTGTATAATACGTGGGTGTACACAAATTACTATGGCAGGCGGTGGAGAAACACCCTTTGGCAAGCCCTCACAGCCGTTGGGTGTTCAGTTGGGTAGGCGGGATTGCACAGCAAACCACCAAGCTCTGTCAGCGAGTCCGGGTCTATAGGCTCAGGTGAGTCTTCAGGGCCGTCCCTGGGCTGGGCAGAGCACCTGGTACACCCCAGAGGCGGGGCGGAGTGCCTGGCATGCCCCGGGGGGCTGGGCGGAGTAAAATTTATTTAGTTATTTGTTTCTTTCTAATGAATTGACCATTACATTTCTAAAGTTCTGAAATGGCCAACAGACCACAGAAAGATACCACTTTAGGCTCCTGCTTGAAACCAACAGCTTCAGAAAACTGCTGGCCTTGATTCAGGGCCATGGTGCATATTATCTTCAAAGTGGTTGTTCGGATTACCAGATATAAGCATTTAATAGGTCGTAAGCATTTCTTCTTATTCTTAAATATGAGCAGGAACCTGATTTTAAGATACAATGCACTGAAGAATTTTGCTCAATTCCCTATTGTTGGTCATATGAGTTGCTTCTAGTACTTTGTTATTACGAACAAGTCAGAAAACAGCACAGCTGTACGTACATGTTTATATATATATTTCCTTAAGTAGGATATTATCCTCAAAATAGAATTTCTGGGTCAAAGGGCACAAATATATCAAGAAACTTGTAACTCTTATTTGTTTATCATTACATAAATAATATACATTCACTGTAGTGGGCCCAGAACATGGAGGAAACTGTAAGAAAAAAATAAACACCCAACCATAAAGTCATTCTTTCAGCATACATAATGGCTACAGTGCTACATTTAGGCAGAGTAGATCCTCTGTATCTTTTGCTGGCACAGACAAATATGATGTTATTATATTGTACAGTAGTAATACACTTTTCCAAAAAGGCATCAAAATCTCAACTGCTACCATTTGCTTTTTATCCAAAAATCATTTGCTGAGTAATTTCATAGACCATCATATAACTCTAATGTAATTAAAATCTATTAAAATAAGTACAATTATTATACTTACATAAATGTAAATATTGGCTGCTCCTACTTAATGAAATGAACAGTCTGTTAAATTTATGAACTTTTTAATATTTAACAATTCCTGGGAGATTGGCCCATACCACAAATGTATGGCTGTATTTATGCATGTACATATATGTACATATATAAGTGCAAGAACATGTTCACGTGTATGTCTGTAAACTGGCTTTCAAAATTCATTCCCTGAATTCCACCAACAATGTAAAGAAGCATCTATTTCTCTGAGCTTTTTCAAAAGTATAACAATTTTTTCAAGTGTTTGCCAATTTCATAGAGGCAAAGGCATAAGGTTCTTAACAATTTCACCTAAAAGAGACTAAAAAATTCATCAGTATAAAGTAAAAACCAGCTAACACTTTAAAATTACCACTAAAGCCCCACGGCTGCGCCGCTGTGGGCCCCGGGGCTGCTCCGCTGTGGGCCCCGCGGCTGCTCCACTGTGGGCCCCGCAGCTGCACCGCTGCTGCTCCACAGTGGGCCTGGTGGCTGCTCCACTGAGGGCCCCGCTGAGGGCACCTCATGGACTGGACCCACCCCCACCCATAGCATGATGACAGGGTGGAGCCGGGTGGTCCACTGTGAGCATATGTACTTTCCCACCTCCAACCATGGCAGTTTGTATACACCCATGTATGTTATAGGATAGTCTGAGGCAGCTATATCTCTTCCCAAGGCGAGAGTACAAGGATATAGATAAACCCAAGAGTATAGTTATTATCACAGGGAAGATGACTGATTGAGTGGTGGGGCAACAGAGATGAGGGAGGAGAAAAACTGAATGTTCAAATGGGCCATTATCTGTGTAACTGAGTAACAAAGGTGAAGGTAACATTATGTAGGACAGCATCCAGAGCTAATTCCCTTCTGTTCTCTATAATTCTGTATTTCCTCAATCGTTTTTGTATTAACAGAAGTGAAGGTAATTTTATATTATACAGCATCCCATTCAAATTCCCTACTATCTTCTCTATAATTTGGTATTTCCTTTAATGTTTTTGTGTTAACTAATGTGAAGATAACTATGTAATACAACATCCAGTGCTAATTCCCTACTATATTCTGTATAACTTTGTATTTTCTGTATTGTTTATGGCTTTTCTGGTTCATATGTCTCCATTCTTTTGTCTTTAACATAAAATTAAAAAAATAAAATAAAATAAAATTACCACTAAAATTTTAAAAGCCATGAAAAAGTTCATAAAATGAATAAAAATTTATACACTGGAGGAAAGACCCCAAAATGTGCAACAAGTTTTATTAATAAATTCTATGTTACATAGTTTGTAGATTTTTTTAAAAAGCATTATATACCTAAATGTATGATAATCAGTCTGACTTTGGATTTTTTTTTTTTTTTTTACCAGTTAACTTTACCCTAAAGTGTATATGGGACAGCTAGCACTCTGCACCTCAGTGGGCTCAGTTTTCAGCTGGCAAACTGGCATGACTGTCTCCTGGGCCCCCAGTGTCCAGGGGCAGAGCTGGTGGGCTTCACTGGTGGTGGCTGAGGCACTCGTGGTCCGCCAGATGCAGTGAGCTCTTATTCTTGGCTCGGCTGGCTCTGGCAGTTACTCAGTAACCTCACTGATGCTAGTGGGATACTTCTTGTTTTGCTTGTGAAATATTTCAAGATGAGAGAAAAATGCTTTGCTTTTCTCAAGCCTGGGCTAATATTTGACACTGCAGCCCCCTGGGGTTCCCATCCAATGAGTCCACAGAGGACCGTCAGGGTGCAGTGATCACTCCAGTATTGCTTTTTCTACTATGGAGTGAGAATCATTGCAATTGACATTCATAGATATTCATTCATTCATGCATTCATGCATTTACTCACTTACTTACCTTATTATTTATTGAGACAGGGTCTTCCTATGTAATAAAGGCTGCCCTGGAACTTGCTATGTAGCTCAGGCTTATCTTGAACTTGTGATCCTCCTGCATCAGCCTCTCAAACACTGGAATTACAGGCATGCACTACCCTGCCCACCCGATACAGTTTTAAATTCATTTTAAATATGCAGGTAAGGTATATCTTCTTATGTCTTCAGTATATAAAAATTGTGCCTGTATACATTGTGTGGTGTTCAGATCAGGGTGAGCATAGGTATAGCTGCTCAAACATTTATCATTTCACAGTAGTGAAAACGTTTAAAATTCTTCCAGGCAGCTTTTTGAAATATGGATTTTGTGACTATTATGTACAGTCACCCTCCTGTGCCAGAGTAACTGTAACTTAGTGCCCACTGATCAGTGTTTCTGGGTCCCTTTCACCCTTGCTGCTCTCTCTGGCCTCTGGTAACCACTGTTCTACTCTCAGTTCTGAGGTCAATGCGGCTAGGTTTCACACATCAGTGAGCTGAGGCAGTGCTTGTCTTTGAGCACCTGGTTTATTCCACTTAAAATAAATTCCTTCAGTTGTGCTCATATAGCTGCAAATGACAAAATTTCATCTTTCTGTGGGTGCACAATATTCCACTGTATATATCATTCACCAGCTGATGGACCCTTTGGTTGTTTCCATCTCTTAGCTATGGTGAATAGCTCTGCAGTGAATGTGGGAGAGCAAATGTGTCCTCGACATACTGATTCCATTCATGAATTCATGAATATGAAATTTAATTCTGGGATTGAGTACCAGTACTTTGGGATATTATGCAACTTCCGCAATACAAGCTGAATATGATTGCCCTCAGTAGGAGCCCACACAACTTGAGGTTGCTCTTGGTAGTAACCCAAACCACTTGATTTCTGCAAACACAACCAGGACTTGAATTTCACAAAGAGGAGACAACAATCCCCAGTGCTTGCCCTCAGGATTTTGTGGCAGAGAGAGACAGTTGAGGATTCCTCCACGATCGTACCCACATCAGCTCTCTGAGGATAGACTTGTAGTGAGGTTTAGAGCAGAAAGGCTGAGGAACCCCAAGCCACATGTCCTTTCCAACCCACCTCTTCCTGCTTTTTAGTCTGTTGGTCTGAGGAAGAACGCTGGCCTTCTGGCTGCGTCCTCACCGCACTCCTCTCCCCGTTCCTTACTGGGTTATACACCATTTTCAGCTGTTCACTTCCCCAAAGCTCCCCGCTCCCAAATCCCCAAAGTGTGCATTCTCTTTTCCCAAATGTTCACCATTTCATTTCATTTCCCTCGATCTTAGCCAAAAGGCCTAAATTATTCCGGCACAGGGTTTCTCAAAGCATGTTGGGTTCTGGAGCCTGGAGTGTGGCACAGAATCTCTCCCAGAAGAAATAACAAAGAAGGGATCGTGTGTCCACAAGAACTTGGGCACTAATACTAAACACACATTTTGGTTTTCCTTTTTTTTTTTTTGAAGTTGTATCTTTTCAGGAACTTATCTGGTGATGCTCACTATGAGTCTATAACAAACCGACAAAGGATATAACACCCCACCTGTCTGTGACATGGGGGCCTCTTCTGTGAGGCCCCTGAGAAGATAGCTGTGTTGCTCCTGTTTATGATCTAGGACCCAGAGAACACTCAAACAATGGAGAGATTGTGATGGAAACATTTCTCACCCATGTGACAGGTGTTCTCTGGCACGTGAAGGATGTGCTGCATTGCCACAGCCCACAAATGATCTCAACTTTTCTGTGATGACGTTACCTTCTCACTTAGTCAGGGTGGAAAATTACTCTTCATTCCTTTCCCCCGACTGTGTGGGAAGGAAAAGGATTGTGTCAAATCTTTTTTTGACTTTGGAATGCAGTGTTCATAGTTTAACAAATGAGACTCACTGGAATTGACAGGAAGTAGAAGAATGTAAGAAAGAGACAGATTATCTCTAGCTTGGGTTTTGGGAATGATACTTGGGTTCTGGTAAGATCTGAGATGAATTTTAATCATTTGATAAGATTTCAGTAGGCTAAGGCAAATTGAAGGTAAATGTAGACAAAAAGGTAAGGTACCAAAGCAGAAAAGCATACTGGGGGAGAGAAAATTAGTCTGCAGCCCCTTGTACGAAGAGGTTAGCTAGGGTAATTCTACAGACCACTCAAGGAAGAAGAGGGACAGCTATGGTAGACACTGTGGAAGAAGGGTTGATGAGTGGCTCTTTAGATGTGAATGGTGAAGGAAAGTGGTAAATCAACACCAGAGTACATGGGAAGACCTACAAGAATCCAGGAAAGAGATGCCAGCCAACAGATAGGGCAGTGATGCCAGGATGGAGAGAAGAGGACACAATGGAAGGTAGTTTGGAGGAAAAGTAGTTAAGACTTAATTAGTTGATTCTGTTGTTGAGATGATTAATTGTCTGACCAATTTTGCATGTCTGTATCTGTGTTCATGTATATACACTTCGAAGATAGCAATAGGTAAAGCAACAACCATTGTTCAGTCCGTGTCACCTTGTCTGTAAATCAGTTTTGATTGTACTATTTTTTATGCTAATTTGTGTCTGTTTGTTAATATGTTTTTGTGCTTTTATTTAAAAAAAGAAAGACTTAATTAGTTGAGTGTGGGATATGGGGAATGGTTAAGGTTAGAGTTATGGTTGTCAAGTGACCTAGATATGATAGTTCCCTCCTTTCATTTGTATTGGAATTGGAGGAGAAAGAGTGAGGTTAGAGGGAAGAGGCCCGCAATTCAAAGTTACACGTGTTAGACATCTAAGAAGAGATGAGGAGTTGGCATTTGAATACACATGCCCAAGAAAAAGGTTAAAGTTTGTGATAAGATTCAGGAGTTGAGTGGAAACATCAACGAAATGCTCATATTTGTATGTGCGTGTGTGCGTGTGTGTGCGTGTGCCCGCGCGCACGCACATTTTCTCACATGCAAGGATATTTATACTTGAGCACATATACTCTTGATTGTAAAATTTTAGATGTAGTCTTCTTAGTACTGTCTTCTTACATTGATCTGTCACCTATTACCATGTTCATTATCAATCAACATTAAGATTCGGTGGGTGGAGGGCTCTTATTTACTTATTGAAAGAGGTTTAGTAATTTCTGTATTTTAGAACCAAGGAAACAAAGAGAAGTTTTGTTTGACCTTGAATATCTTCTTCATAGAACAACAAAGCAAATGGACATCAAATAGTTAATCGATTAATTCAAACCACCATAAACTACCTCGAGGTCTGCATAACCTAGATGGGTTGGCTTGTAGGGACTGACTGGCTCCCTGTGGAACTCTGGAACCTTTACCGAGATGACTGGACTTAGCATTCAAGGCTGCCTTTCCTCTGCCAGAAGCCTTGTGTTTAAGGGTTTTACTCAGACTTTGCAATTCACTTGGCTGGTTCAGGTTATGAAACTGCTGAACATAATCTGGGAGTCTTGTTGGAAGAAACGTGTCATATGATTTAGGAGATCATGAGGTAGCTGTTTTTGTTTTTTTTAAATTTGATTCACCAAAGGGCCAATGGCCATGTCCCTTGTCAACATACAAGTGGCCAAGGTGGCCAAAAAGACACACATTCTGTAGCTGCTCAGAGAAAGCTGACAAGGGACATGGCCACTGGCCCTTTGGTGAGTTAAGGGTTTTAATGTGGTAGGTGAGCTAGGGTCTTTTTAAACACAGCACAGAGATGCCTATGGAGAAGTGGCTCATTCTCCCCACCACACCGGTGCCCTTTTTCAGGCCACCCATGAGCCACTTCTGAAAGCTTTCTGCTATTGTCCAGGCTTTTGCCATTGATTTGCCACACAAGTCATCAGATTTTAAGAAGAGGAAACTTTAATTGTGGCATAAAACCTCTCCACAGAAGCTGTGATCTAAAGTTTCATAATGCCCATTACCTTTTTTCAAGTTTGCATAATGTTTAGAAATATTTATAATTTGTAAGTATAACTTACAAATATTTCTAACAATAACAAATGTTGGTGAATAATTCAAAAATTTTTGATTTATGGATAATATACAATAGTTTACTCTTGACAGAACTTGACATTCATAGACAGAGGCATGTGAGAAATAAGAGCTTACCATTCTAAAAAGTGGTTCTACTGCCTATAGTATTTGCACACCAAGTAATTTTGTTCCGCTACATATTCTAGACAAATGAGTGAATTCTAAGTATTGTAGGGTGTGGAAAATGCTATGCCATAAAACATTAGGCCTCTAGATTGATAGGAAATGGCATGAATTGTGTCCCTCATTAAGTCAATTTTAAGGGAGTCTCAAATATACTAGTGAGATTTTCCTGTTTCATACCCTTCGCCCATGAAGAAGCTAGATTTGATCAAGATCACATTTGAGCAAAGTATAGGATTAGAGTCTAAGAACTTTTATTCTCAGAGAAGAGTTTCCCTCTAAAAATCACAGGACTGTGCACTTTAACAAAGGAAAAGACACACATTCTGTAGCTGCTCTGGTAGGTGCAGGTCACTATACCCACATTAGTGTCACTGGGTTGGACCTGTTGTGACTAACATTCACGGTGAAGACCACCATGACAACCCAGTGTGCCACACTGCGGCATCTTCACCACTGCTTTGTTCCACATCTGTGGGCAGCTCAGGATTGCTCTAATTTGGGAGGACAATATCAGTCCACAACCAAGCAAAATCTCTATTAAAGAAGGGATATAATAAGACTGAAAGGTCCTCTCTCCTGGGTTTTTAGGAATATATATTCTAGCATCTAGGAGAGAGTGAGACAGTATTTTAAAACTTACATGACAGATATTGCTGAGGAAGTGTAATTCTGTTTCCTTACTCTCCTGTCTTATTCCCAAGTTAGTTAACTGGCTTATTTCCGGGGTGCTACATTCTTCCAGGGAGTGATTTACCCTTTCTTCTGCCTCAGAAGCCAGAACAATTCAGAAGAAAAAAGAGTTGGAGCTTTGTGGGTCTTATAAAACCTCAGTGCCCTGGGATCATGTTCTGTACACGCGCCTTTATGTCCCCATGTGTTGGCAGTTAAGTGGAGTCTACAAGGTGTCAGGCATTTCCATGTGCTGAGCAGTGAACATCATGCTACTAGTTGATAATTATTCTTTGCAGAATACATTTTTGACTGAGACTTTTCTTGGGTTTTTGCTGTATGTTTTTTTCTGGTACTGGGAATCAAACAGGGCCTCATGCTTGCCAGGCAGGCACTGTGTCTCTGAGCTCTATCTCCAATGGATATGATTTTATTTTGAGATAGTTTCCAATTTACAAAAAAGTTACAAGAAGAGTATATGGGACTTCTAGAGATAATTGATCCATTCACCAATTACTTGGCATTTTTTTCCTTTGGTTCTTTCTCTCTCCCCTTTCCTCCTTCCTCTCTCAATTCTTTCTTCCCTTTCTCTCTCTCTCTCCCTCTCTCTCTCTCTCTCTCTCTCTCTCTCTCTCTCTCTCTCTCTCTCTCTCTCTCTCTCTCTTCCTTGATCTTAGCCAAATGGCAGAGAAGTGATAAGGACAGAGGCATTTTCTAACATGGCCATAGTACAGTTATTAAAATCTGGAAGTTTAGTGCAGCACCTGCCTGGCAAATACAAAATCCTGAGTTCCATTCCCAGTATCAAAAAAATGTAAAAAATAAAAAATAAAATCGGGAAGTTTAACACTGACACAATTGTGTGCATGACTCATGGTCCATAATCATATTTCATTGATTTGTCTAATAGTATTCTATCAAGTTGTCTTAGTCTTATATCCATTTTGGAGTATGCATTGCATTTGTTCCTTTATACTCAGTTAAGCTAGAACAATCCTATAGCTTATTTTTTGGAGGGACAAGGTCTTGCCATGCAGTTTAGCTTGGACTTAAGCTGACTGTGTAGCCCAGGCTGGTCTTGAACTCACACTGTCCTGTCTCAGCCACCCAAGGGCTGGAGTCTTAGGCATGCACCCCATGCCCAGCAATGTTGACATTCCAGGAGTATAGGTTATCTGTTTTTAAAATGTCCATCAATTATAGTTTATCTAAACTAAGTATGCACGTTAAGGGCATCTGTCAGGAATCGCACAGAAGTGATGCTGTGTTGCTCTCAGGAAATGATATCAGGAAGCAGCATGATTAGTTTTGTGTAATTACTAGGGGATGTTACCTTTAATCATGTGTTGAAGGCAGTGTCCAACAGGATTCTCCCCCTTAAAGTGAGTTTGTCTTTTTATAAGTATTTATCTGGAAATTCCTTGAAAATCTGCAAATATGCCTTCCTCACCCAATTCCACTTCCTGTTTAGGCATCCACTGGTGGTTTTCTAAATCTATCACTCCTAAAATTATTGGCCTGTAACCTACTTAAGGAAGAGCTTTCCCTTCTCTTCTATTTATTTATTCATTTAAAAAGTCAGAGTAAGGGTTCATGGGTTCTCATGGGTTATTTCATGTCTATAATCCTATTATTTACTGTGATGTTCCAGTTCCCCCAGCTTTGGCCAGTGATGCTGCTGTCCAGGAGACCCTTGTGTCCTTTTGACTCCTTCCCATGGTCCCTTACGTATTTCCCTTTTGGCAGAGAAAAATGTCCCAGGGTTATCTTGGACTTTTCTTGACCAAGCATTAGAATCAGCCATTTCTCCATGGAGTCCTAGTTTCCTTTAGTGGGAAATAGTATCCTGAAATCATCTTCTGGGAATTACTTGTGCTCCTGACTACAAGCCGTTCTCTGCTTCTGGTGCTGCTCATCAGACCAAAATAGGGAGTATGTGTCTCTTTGTGTGTACTTCTGCAGACCCACATCTTTACTGAAAATCACTGAATTCACACTGAGACCCGAAACTATAATTTGGTACCGCAGGGTCTGCTCCACCTGTCCATTCATACACACACACTGCCTTGCCCACCTGTGGTTATCTTCCATTTCTGTTTTGTCATTTGACAAGCCTAGAAAGCAGAGAGTTGTTTCTAAATGGCTAGCACAGAGCCACTGCAAAAATATTTCTTAGCATTGCATATAGAGATTGATATTTTAGAGAATGACTTTGTTTATAGAGATTGATATTTTAGAGATTGATATTTTAGAGAATGACTGTATAATTTTTCAGGTGAAATTCATATGTACAGCAACACATCTCTAATGAGCACAGCTCATTGAGCTCCCACAAGTGCTCATAGCTTTGCTGCCCTCATTCAAGAAATTTCCTTTCTGTAGTCAATACTTTCTTGAAAGACAGCCACTTTTCTGGTATTACTTAGTTTATATAATTTGTTGTTGTGGCCAAGTTTTTAACAAGTAATTTTTTATATCCAGAAGGTTTCTGGGAACAAAACCCCAACATTTCTGGTAGATGGACGTTGACCAAAGGCACGTTACCTTCTAGCTCAGTCAGAGTCTGTAATAAATCCTTGAACCAAAGTAAAATGTGTACTCTTCCCCAGGCCCGCATTATTCTCCTGTGTCAGCCTTCGTGAACCATCCAAGCCTGCTTTATGCCAGTCCACTGGTTCTGTGGGGTCCAGCTTCCCTGGGCACCTTGAATTCCTCAACCACATCTAGTTCTTTCTCACTGGAGAGTCTCACTGCCTGCTGTCCCCTCTTGCAGGACACCCTTCCCTGAATCTTTACATGCCTGGCTTTTTGCTACACCCTGACCTCAGCATGACATCATCCATTCTAAGGGCTGCCCTTGAAAGGCCCCCTCACCTTGCTGAGCTCTTCTCCTGGGTCAGTCTCTGTCACCTCCTCCATTTTATTTTCTGTAAAACTGTCATCACTGTCCTGGATTACTTACTTCTCTGTTATTGGTTGTCTCATAAGATGCCAAAGACCTACTTGATGCCATCTTTGTTGCATGCTCAGCACTTAGAATAATGTCTGCGAGTGTGTGTATGTGTGTTCACCTGTGTGTGTGTGTGTGTGTGTGTGTGTGTGTAAGGCAAGGGGCTCCCTATTGGTGGGATGAATGGGTGATCTAATAATTGAGCTTGGTGTTCTTTGTGATATGCTTAATGCTGCAGAATCTTACAAAATATTTTCCGTATATAAATTATTGATGAATATAAATCAATATTTCTTTATTTTTCCTTTTTTGTCATTTTTACCTTGCTTTGTTTTCCAATAAGCAAATATACAACACTGTTGTTTTTACTATAATATGCTCACACGTGAAAAGTGTAGGTCTACTGACTTTTTTGAGAAAATCATTCAGAAAAATAGTATTTTCACTTTGAAATTGTAGAAATATTAAACATTAATGTTTTAGCAAACAAGCATATGTGTAGTAAGCATCATAAATAAAGCTGCCATCTCTTTTCAAGAGTAGCTTTTTAAAATTAAAAAAAAAAGTTTGATGCTGGAGATTGAACCCAGGGCCTTGCAGTGCTGAGTTTGTGCTCTACATTGAACTATACCCCAGGGCCTCGGCCCCACCAAAGTGGGCTTTACACCAAGCCAGAGTTTACTTAACCTGGCAGATTACTGAGCACCTCCGTCCCATGGAAGTGAAACCGAGGGTTCTGTCCCCAACGTAACTTAAATAAGAAAGCATGTGTCACTAGGGACAGGAGCTGAGGGTTCGGGCAGAGAGTCCTGTGACCTGTAATGGGACACAGCTGCTCACTACCCTCATTAGAAGCAAAGCTTTGAGCTTGGCTTTGTGTCTGTCTGCTTGGTGCTCAATGGCTTTGGAGTGCAGAGTCAGAGCTCATAATGTGATTTATTTTTGCTCATCTAACAGATTTTCACTTATGGCACCAAAATATCTCAATATCAGAAGCAGTCTGTCTCCAGATTTTCATTTATTTATTAACCTTAAAATCCCAGGAGAGTCTTTGCCAGCTACTTGAGTGTTTTCTAGCTGCAAACTCAAGCTGAGCGATGTAATAGCTATGATTCCTTAGTTCATTGTTTGCCATAGGAAGAGGAACCGAGGGGCTGTGGGTGGGGGCAGTGTGCATGAGTTTGCATTTGTTTCTCAGGAGCATCGCGGCCACTGATCATGAACCAACAGATGCCAGGAAATCCTTCCCTTGCTTTGATGAGCCCAACAAAAAGGCAACGTTCACAATATCTATTGTCCACCCCAAGGAATATGATGCGCTTTCAAACATGCCAGTGGAGGTGAGTGTTTTTGAATGTTTCATTTCTGGGAAGGTCTGGCTACAGTATCAGCTAAACTACCTGGTTTGCCGTGGAAAAGCCCCACGGAATGTTAAAACTAAATGGCGCTAACTACTGATGTGCAAGATTGAGAGTATAGTTTCGCAACTGTTTTCTTTGGCTTCTAGAAGATATCTTACTCCAGCAATAAAATCACTTTAGAGATATAAGCAAGAGAGAATTCCATAGACATACAATGGGTGATCAAAACACATAGTGAATGTTAATTTTTTAAAAATTATTACAGTAAAAGACGTTGGCATCAGTCCCTTTCAGAAGACTCCCTTTGCTTCCAACATGCTAATCCCATTGTTCCTGACACTTTCTAAAAACATTTCTGAAAGTCTTCTTTTGTGAGTGGTGAATGCTGCTGCTCAGTACATTCCAAGGGAAAGGCAGTCTCATAAAAACATTGCAGTGTGTCCTTATCTACCTGTTCAATGGATCTGGCACCATGTGGCTTCTGGTTCTTCCTCAAAGTCAAAATAACCATGAAAACTAAGTTTTTTGAATGGACCCAGGAAATGGAGACAGCCATGACAGCAATAAATGACACTGATGAAAGAGGACTTCTAGAACTGCTTCACAAAGTGGCAAGAACTATGGGTCGAGTCCTTTGAACTATGGTTCAAAGTTATGGGGAAGATTTTGAGGGTATTTCATGGTAATGTGTGTCACATTATAATACATTTTTAAAATATAAGACTTTCACCATACTTTTAGGTCACACTTCCTACACTGGCTAGGGCTTTTGCTTGTCGTGGTAAATTCATGCAAAACAAATAGAAGTATAGACTTAACATGTTCCAGTGCCTTCTCACTATTTTTACTTTCCAGAAGAATATAAACCCAGGTTTTTAAATAAAGTTCTACTTAAAAGATTATTACTTAAATACTGAGCTGTAGAAGCCAACTCCAGAGACAACCATGCTTATAGACTTCTGGTAAAAGAAAATGTTTGCCAGTGTTGAGTAAATAACAGGCTCTACTAATTTCTGTCTGTATAATTATTAATTAACATTGGACTCTTTCCTATGTTACTGTTCCTCATGTCCATAATGGGTGATGTAGTTAACTAGTTGATATTTTATTTATTACTTCAGAGGAGAGTTTTACCATAGTTTATGCAATTGACATGCACAAAGGTCAAGCTTATACTTAGATAAAACTGAAATTATCCATCCTAACTTTCTGATTCATTATCTGAATATCATCACTGGGACTCATCCCTCTTAATAGTAACAGATTCCTTGAAAAAGCAAAGAGAAAATAAAACAAGAATGTAAGAGGGTTAAAATGTAAGCTCTCATCTGCCATCCACGTCTGTATGTGCCTTTATCAAATTGTTTTCTTCTAGTGTCAGGCACCTCAGATACGAAGTTTGGCTTGGTGAGGAAAGAGGAAAGGACACAATCAAAGTGTGCCAAATTTACCCAGGAGATGGGATTAGGGAACAGTGCTGTCAGAAAGTTTTCGCAAGAATGAGGGCAATGAAAGTAGGAGGAGAAAGAAAGCAAGTTACCTCTACTTAAAATGACCTTGCATTTCACAGATTTACTCCTTTGCCTTCTCCTGGATCCAGATAATATGTAAGAAAAAGGAGAATATTCAGGGTCATTGAGAGATCAAACCTGATACTGCTAGGTTTTCATTGTGGAATAGTTTAAACTTGCTGGAGCTCCACCCTTTCCCCACATGCACATGCACACACAGTGCCAGTTATGTACAGATCTTAGTCCAGCCTGCCCTGCTAAGTCTCTTTTTAAAGCTTCTCACTTAGTGGCTACAAGGGGTGTTTAAACACACTTGTCCCAGGACCTGGGATGGTTTTCCCTAGGGGTGGCTACAGGAATGGGGCAAGTGTCCACGGTTCAAGTGTTGGCACTTGATTGGCAGGGAGGACAGTAGCACTGTTGAGGACCCCAAACCAGAAGGATGAGTAGGCAGGTAAAGCTGTGGGACCCTGTCTCTGTCCGCATTCACCAAGGTAATGACTACAGTAGCCATACTTTGGGCCGTCAATGTATAAAACTGGAATTGGAGCTCAGCCCTGGATCTCTGGGTCAGGGAGGAGCTTGGCCCACAAAGCAGCCCCTAGGTGGTCCCTTTGCCTGTGTGGAACTCTGGGCAAGTGAGGTGTGTCCATGCTCCGACCTGGATATCTGGGTAGGGAGGAGCTCGGCCCACAAAGCAGCACCTAGGCAGCCCCTCTGCCTGCATGGAACTCTGGGCAGGTGAGGCGTGTGCATGTTCCAACCAGGATCTCTGGGTAGGGATGAGCTCGGCCCGCGAAGCAGCATCTCAGCAGCCTTCTGAGCGGAACTCTTGCAGAAAGCTTAAGGGACATTTTCCCGAAGAGAGGGAGCCACTGGAGCAGCCTTTGCAACAGACTTTGCCTGGTGAGCTGCCTGGGTAATTTGCAGCTCAAAACTTTTCACCTGACATCCAAAATGACAAGACAGAAGAGCAAAATGCAGTCTCAGAACTCAACCCCACCCAGAACAAGTCCTGGATGCAATGATATAGGAGAACTAGGAAGCCACATACCTGCAATTTCTGAAACGATTGCATCCAAAGTAAAGAAACAACTCCATCAGGCCATAGAAGAGATTAAAGCAGGAATAATCCCTCAGGCAAAAAATGAAGTGAAAACAATAATGGAAGAAATGCTCCACACATACAGAGAAGAAACAGATAGAATAAAAGAAGAACATAAGAAACAAATAGAAACATTACATGAGCAATTTAGGAATGAATTACAATGAATGAAACAGGCCTAAAGAGATTGCTAGGAAATGAAAACCTCCACTGAAAGCTTGCAAAACCACGTCAATGAAGCTGAAGATAGAATTTCAGATCTTGAAGACAGCATGGCAGCTAGTGAACGTGAAAGGAAGGATCTCATAAAGTCATCAAGGATCCAGGAAAAATCAATCCAACAGCTGCAAGATGAGGCAAAAAGAAATAGTATCCAAGTAATAGGAGTCAGTGAAACAGCAGGAGACAACACAAATGATATAAAAAGACTATTTGCTGAAATAATAGCAGAAAATTTCCCAAGCATGGTAAAAGATACTGAAGTACAGTTAATTGAGGCATATAGAACCCCAATGAGCCATAACCCAAATAAAACCACACACAGACAAATAATAGTCAAGATCCCAGACATCCAGCAAAAGAACACAATATTAAAAGCTGCTAGAGAAAAGAAACAGATCACCTATAAAGGAAAGCCCATCAGAATCACACCAGACTTCTCAACAGAAAGTATGAAATCAAGAAGAGCTTGGAGCAAGGTATTACAGATTCTGAGACAAAACAGCTTCCAACCCAGACTGATGTATCCTGCAAAACTATCCTTCAAATTCAATGGAGAAATAAAATATTCCCATGACAAAGAGCAACTGAAGAATTCAGGAGTGCCAAACCAGCATTGCAAAAAGCACTAAAAGATATTCTAGACAGAGAAAAAAGTGACCACAATCTCAAGAACAACAATAGAAAGGAACTCTCAAACAGAACAAGCAAGTAAACAGGTAGCAAAAGCAGGAAAACAACAACAAATAAATAGCATGACAAGAATAAGCCAACATATAACCGTTATAACCATTAATGTAAATGGCCTCAATTCACCAGTTAAAAGAAACAGATTGGCAGAGTGGATTAAGAAACATAACCCAACGATATGCTGTATACAGGAAACACATTTTACTCAAAGGGAAATCCACAAGCTGAAAGTTAAAGGATGGAAAACAATTCTCCATGCAACAGGTTCCCAGAAAAAAGCAGGGGTAGCTATTATGTTTGCAGACAATGTAAACTTCAAACCAAAAAAAAATCAAAAAAGATAAAGAAGGCCACGACATACTAGCTAGGGGAAAGCTAGAAGAGGAAGAGATAACAATCATAAACATTTATAGACCAAATAATGGAGCACCAAACTTTACAAGTCAAATCTTAACAGACATGAAAAGTCAAATAATTAATAACACTATTGTAATAGAGGACCAAAACACCCCTCTGACACAAAGAGACAGGTTAACTGGACAAAAACTCAGCAAAGAAATAACAGACTTAGGGCTGGGGATATAGCTCAGTGGAATGAGTGCCTGCCTAGCAAGCGCAGGGTCCTGAGTTCGATCCCCAGTACCG